>WNGS01159563.1:0-11166 GCA_020271785.1 Procambarus virginalis
AGTGTTGCTGGAGACAACCAGTGTTGCTGGAGACAACCAGCGTGTTGCTGGAGACAACCAGTGTGTTGCTGGAGACAACCAGTGTTGCTGGAGACAACCAGTGTTGCTGGAGACAACCAGTGTTGCTGGAGACAACCAGTGTTGCTGGAGACAACCAGTGTTGCTGGAGACAACCAGTGTGTTGCTGGAGACAACCGTGTTGCTGGAGACAACCAGTGTTGCTGGAGACAACAGTGTTGCTGGAGACAACCAGTGTGTTGCTGGAGACAACCAGTGTGTTGCTGGAGACAACCAGTGTGTGCTGGAGACAACAGTGTGTGCTGGAGACAACCAGTGTTGCTGGAGACAACCAGTGTGTTGCTGGAGACAACCAGTGTTGCTGGAGACAACCAGTGTGTTGCTGGAGACAACCAGTGTGTTGCTGGAGACAACCAGTGTGTTGCTGGAGACAACCAGTGTGTGCTGGAGACAACCAGTGTGTTGCTGGAGACAACCAGTGTGTTGCTGGAGACAACCAGTGTGTTGCTGGAGACAACCAGTGTTGCTGGAGACAACCAGTGTTGCTGGAGACAACCAGTGTGTGCTGGAGACAACCAGTGTTGCTGGAGACAACAGCGTGTTGCTGGAGACAACCAGTGTGTTGCTGGAGACAACCAGTGTGTTGCTGGAGACAACCAGTGTTGCTGGAGACAACCAGTGTGTTGCTGGAGACAACCAGTGTTGCTGGAGACAACAGTGTTGCTGGAGACAACCAGTGTGTTGCTGGAGACAACCAGTGTGTTGCTGGAGACAACCAGTGTTGCTGAGACAACCAGTGTTGCTGGAGACAACCAGTGTGTGCTGGAGACAACCAGTGTGTTGCTGGAGACAACCAGCGTGTTGCTGGAGACAACCAGTGTGTTGCTGGAGACANACAGGGCAACAATGAGCAAGGAGTCAACTCCTGGCGGCCGTGGAGTGAAGACGTCTTGCCGACCCTCCGTGGCTGTTGGGATTGTTTGCCATTTTGGTCGCTAGGTGGTGTGGGCGTCTCTGCCCCCCCCCCAGTTTGTGTTGCTGCTCGGCTGCGTGTTGACGTGGCAAGTTTGACATGGGAGGCCTTCCCGCCGTTGTGCGTGTGAATTCCGTGGGCTTGGAGTTCACTAGTCGGGCTGGATACTCAGACGTGGAGCTGGTTATGTGTGACATGCTTCGTGTCCCGGTGGAGGCTGTCTTTGGTATTGAGCTTGTTACTGCCCACCGGGTTGTTCTCAAGTTCGTGGGGGAGGAGGAGTACTACGACTTCCTCCGTCGGTACGAGGGGCGTACGTTGTCGTTGCCGGGTGATGCCGGCTCTGTGGCGATCTCGGATCGTAGTGGTGCCCTGACTTATGTCAGCATCCATGGTGCGCCCCTGGAGTTTCCTGACGACCTCCTACGGCGTTACTTCGGGGGTTTGGTACTGTTGTCAGCGTGCGGGTGAACACGCTCTCCTCGGGCCGGTATGCTGGAAGGCGAACGAACATTCGCACGTTGGGAATGCGCCTGTGGTCGGATATACCTTCTTCTGTCCGGCTTATGGGATACTACGTCCGGGTGTATTATGCCCGGCAGCCTCGTACCTGTTTCCGGTGTGGCCTGTTGGGGCATCAGGCTGCAGGGTGCTCTGCTACCCCAGCTGCTCCTGTCAACTTGTTCCGAGAAGAGGATTTCCCGCCGCTCCCGCTGGAGGCTGCCTCTGGAGATGTTGTGGAGGTGCGCGTCCCGTTCACTACTGCAGCTCCCCCGGCGACGCCTGACGTTCCTCCGGTTGTTGCCGGCCCTCCTCCGGGTATTGCGGTACCGTCGGTTGGTCTGCCTGATCCTGTCCCTGTCCTCGCTGCTTCCGTGGGCCTTCCTGGTGCTCCCTGTGTGGCGTTGCCGTCTTCTCCCTCGTCTTCGGATGCTGCGCCTGGCCCTGTGTCCGTGTCTCGGGTCCCGGATGTGCTGGGTGCTGGGGTGGCTGTGGAGCCTCCTGCGGTGTGTGTCCCGGTTCCCCCTGTGGTGGAGGCTGCTGCCGTTCTGTCTCGGGCGTCGGTTCGTCCGGCTCGTGGTGCCCGTGTTTCTGGGTCCGCTTCCAGCCCTGACGATATCCGGCCGGTGCCCAAACGTTCCCGGCGTTCGTCTTCTGCCTGGGCCGATGTTGGTGACTTCAGTGACTGTGAGTCTTCGGGTGTTGCCGGTGTCGATACGGATACGTCCATGTCTCCACAGCTAGTGGTGGCGGAGGTCCATGTGCCTGCCGGTGCTGGTGCCTGTGTCTCGGACGTGCCTTCGGTTCTTTCTCCGCCAGGGGTCTCTCCGCAGTGGGGGGTGGTGGCTTCCGCTGCCAGGGATGGTGTGGACTCTGGTGCTGGGCGTGGCCTGGTAGTGAAGTTACGGAGGGATGCGCGCCGTCCGGATTCCCTGCTGTCGTCTGGTGGTGTGCCCGGGGCCACGGGTGCCCCTGTGGTGGTGCCCTGTGGCCCGTTCGCTCCTGTGAGGATGCGAGTTGGGGTCCTGGAGGACGTGTTGCCAGCGTCTGTGATGCCGCCGGGTCACTGGACGGAGATTGCCGAGTTACAGCTGTCTGACGGGCCTGAGAACTTTCGTGGTGGGCAGGTTCCCTTCCTGTCGAGCCGGGTGGCGACTACTCGCCTCGTGGGTTCTACCATTTGGGTCCCCTGCTTGCGGGTGTTTGTTGCCCCGGTTCCGGATGTTATGGAGTCCCCGGTGGGTGGACGGGACCCTTGGCGGTGGGTGCTCTGGGAAGCATTCAATATACGGTTCCCATGGGCCCGGTTCCCGGGCAAGTATGTACCCTGATTTCCTGTGTATTTGCTCTGTGAAATGCTGTGTGCCTCTGGCTGCTTGTTTTCCCTGTTTTATTTTGTGCTTGTGCCTCTCCCTTTGTGCATTTCCTTGCCCTGTGGCATCTTAGTTTCTAGTGCTTGGCGCCTCTCATTTTGGCGTTTCGCCTTTCCTGGCTTCGCGTTTCACCCTTACCGGGTACGCCGGGGCGCATCTGATCCCACGATCGTCGTCGCCCCTAACTCAACAACAACAACAACAATGAGCAAAAATGGAAAAACACATGAGAAACAAAGCACACAACAAGACAAAATATAAAACAATAACAAAACAAGCAAACAGTGGAAGCAAGAAAACAAAACATAGGAAGAACATAAACAAATTAAACACCGGCCGGAAGGACCGACAACAACACACATCATAAGGTATAAAAGAAAATACAACACAAGAAAATACACAACACACAACAAGCCATAAAAACAAAGTAAAAATAAAAAGTAAAAAGAAAACACAACACAACAACGTAATATGTGTATAGAACACACAGGGGAAAGCAACAACACAAAAACAAATACATAAATAAGAACACTCACTGCATAACGCCGGCCCCTCAACAAACAAAGGGAGAGGCACGGGCACAAAATACAGTAGGGCAAACAACACTACAAGCAGCAAAGAAACATAAAATCAGCGGACATACTTGCCATGGAATGAGCCCCGCGGGAACCGCACATTGAACGCCTCCCAATGCAACCACCCCCAAGCATCCCTTACACCCACCGGGGACGCCATTTCATCCAGAACCTTAGCAACAAACACCCTCAAACAGGGGACCCAAGTGGTATCACTTCTGACTCGAGTAACCGTCTCTATTCCCCACATCATGGGAATCCCCCCACCATGAAATTCCCCTGGCTCATCATTTAGCAGTAACTCTGCAATCGCCTCCCAGTGACCCGGCGGTATCTCAGACGCCGGCAACATGTCCTCCAGGTCCCCAATACGCATCCTCACAGGAGTGGCCCGGACATAGGGCACCACCACAGGGGCACCAGCGGCCACGGGCACACCACCAGACGACTTCAGGGAACCAGGGCGGCGCGCATCCTATCGTAGTGTCACAACCAGGCCACGCCCAGCACCAGAAACCACACCATCTCTGGGAGTGGAAGCCACCACTCCCCACTGCGGAGAGTCCCCAGGCGGAGAAGGAACAGAAGGCACCCCCATGACACGGGCACCAGCACCAGCAGGCACATGAACCTCTGCCACCACTAACCGGGGAGACAGCGACGCATCCGGTTCCACATCGTCAGCACCCGAAGACCCACAGTCACTGAAGTCCCCAAGATCGGCCCAGGCAGAAGACGAACGCCGGGAACGTTTGGGCTCCGGCCAGATATCCTCAGAGCCAGAAGCGGACCCAGAAACCCGGGCACCACCAGCCGGACGAACCGACGCCCGACACAGAACGGTAGCAGCCTCCACCACAGGGGGAACCGGGCCACACACAGTAGGAGGCTCTGCAGGCACCCCAGCACCCAGCTCAGCCGAGACACTCGGCGAGGGCGCAGGGCCAGATGCACTAGTAGGAGACGAGGAAGACGAAGACGTCGAGGACACGCAGAGACCATCTGAAAGACCCCGGGAGCAGCTGGGACAGCGACAGGGGCAGGAAGATCAGCCGACGGCACCGGAACACCCGGAGGAGGGGCCGCACCATCAGGAGGACCGCCAGGTGACACAGGGGAAGCCGCAGTAGCCAACGTGGCGTCCACATCCTCGCCCTCGGAATCCACCCTAACAGGGGGCAGCGGGAAATCCTCCTCCCGGAACAGGTTCACAGGAGCGACTGCAGCCTCTGAGCACCCGGCAGCCTGATGCCCCAACAGGCCACACAGAAAGCAGGTATGGGGTTGTCGGGCATAGTATACCCAGACGTAGTACCCCAGAAGCCGGACTGAAGAAGAAATGTCAGACCTCAGGCGCATCCCAAGGGTACGAATGTTCGTCCGCATACCCTTATACCTCCCTGAGGACAGAGTGTGCACCCGCACACTGACGACCGCGCCAAACTGCTGGAAGTAACGCCGGAGTAAATCTTCGGGAAACTCCAAGGGCGCCCCATGCACACTCACTTAGGTCAGGGCACCACTACGGTCTGTAACGGTCACAGAGCCGGCACCATCCAGCAGCAACAAGGAATGCCCCTCGTAACAGCGGAGGAATACACGGTACACTTCCTCCCCCGCAACTTGATAATAACCCGGTGAGCTCAACAATGTAGATGACGACCGGGACACGGAGCATGTCACACATGACAAGCTCAACTAGAGAATAGCCAACACGGCAGTAAACTCCAGTCCCACGGAGTTTACTCTCATCACAGGAGGGAGAAGGCCTCCAATCGCAAGCGTGTGACGTCAACACCAGCCAAGCAGCAACTGCAGGGAGGGTGACGCCCACACCCCCTGGCGACGAAAACGGCAAACACCCCAAACTACTAGAGGCCAGGCGACACGTCCGTACCTCACCACAGCTCAAGGTGCACTCACGCCAGGTTGGTGCGGCTCTTTACATCATAGTCACTTATTGACACATTGTGGAAGTGGGACGAGGACAACAATGGGACCACCAGTCCCAGGGAGGAACAACACCAAGACGATGGCTGCTGTTGACACAAGGACCATTAGGTTTCTCAGTTGGAACATTTATAGCATCAACAAAAGACTGAACGACCTAATTGCACATGTTACCAGTAACAACATAGATATAATTGCTTTACAGGAGCCCAATACGTCCAACATGATAAACAAAACCCCATCAAAGATCAGAGGGTATGCATCCTATAATAACAGTAACGCAACAGGCCTATTAACATACATCAGAAGTGATTTACTGCATATTCTTGTGAGCACGTCACCAATGTACACACACAGTACCATCACTTTATGTACAAACTTACAGCAGGCCACTTCTTATTCCTCAACGTATAGCCAGAAGCCAGAAACTCAATGTAACATTGCTCCCAGATCTAGACAATCAGGGGAGATTTTAATGCTAGACATATTCCGCTGGGAGATATTACTAACAACGATAATGGATGCAAATATATCAAATATGTTTATGACAAAGATTACCCGTGTATACTATGGATACCCAAACTCATTATTGGGAGGCAGACTTGATGATAGGTAATGGGTAGAAACCATGTGCAAGATAGGATGGAATGTTCATTGGTAAATCACTTAGTTAGTGATCACTATGCAGTTTCTGCTTCTATGAGGTACAGTGTGATGTACCTAACAGACATCAGAGACGGAAAATGAATATTCCATGTGCTTGCATGACCAATTAATTAATTGTATATCAAAATGGTATCAAGATTACACAATAACGAATGTCAAGCCTTCTCCAGAGATCTCGTTGATACGATTATTACCTACTACGGACACATTTTTTTTATTTTTTTTTATTTTTATTTTTACATGCAAAGCATGCAATTTAAATACAATAAAACAACACAGAATACAGAACAGAACAAATAGAACAATAGACCACTGGTCAGAAGGGCTGACAGCACTTCGCCACAAACACGATAAATGCAGAAAAAAAATGTAAGCATACAAGAAGGCACAAAGCATAATACATTGGCAAACAAGCAATCACAGTAACATCACAAAACAAAGCCTACATAAAACAAAACAGACAACAAAGGCAAAACAGGGAACATAACAGTACAATCACAATACATACCAAACAAAACATAAATAACAAACACAGACAACAGGTAAAGCACGCCATACAAACGGAAGGCAAAACAAATGGCAAAACCGAACAAAAAACACTCGCCAACAGCCTGAAGGGCCACAATATTGCATAAACAAGCGCATGCGACATCCACAACCGAACACACAACGCACAGGAACCGCACACCCACCACCAGCCATACACAGAAAACAACCAGAACACACACCGGAGCACGCAGGAACCGGGAAATAAAACCCAACCCACCCACCACACACACATTCCACCTGCACCCCACAACCATGCACACAACAGGAAACACAGAATATACAGAAATCATTTGCGAGGAACATCGTGAGAAAACGTACTCTAGGAAGGAAACAGGAGGATATTTCGCCTTGTAAGCTTCCCAGACTAGATCTTCATGGTCGGTAAGGTTTTTGACCCCCTCGTCCGCTGGGGTATCATAAACTCGGGAACACTATATCGGGCGGCATCGGCCAACGCCCGAGGTCACTGACGCACTTCGCATAACGAGGCCGGGGAGCGCCAACCACGCCCTCGGAAGAAGCAGACGACACTGGAGAAGCAGACGAGGGTCGCTTAGACTGCCATGCCGTTGCACAACAGAGGGCTCAACAGAGGGCACCACCACAGGGGCAACAGCGGCCACGGGCTCACCACCAGACGACTGCAGGGAACCATGGCGGCACGCATCCTTCTCAAAGTCATCACCAGGCCACGCCCAGCACCAGCATCCGCACCACCCCCGGCACCGGAAGCCACCACACCCCACTGCGGAGAGCCCCGGGTGGGGAAGGAACAGGAGGCACCAGCCCCAGCAGGCACATGTACCTCCGCCACCACCAACCGTGGAGACAACGACCCATCTGGAGCCACGCCGTCAACACCAGAAGACCCACAGTCACCGAATTCCTCAACATCAGCCCAGGCAGTAGACGAACGCCTGGAACGTTTGGGCTCCGGCCGGAGATCGACAGAGCCGGAAGCAGATCCAGAAGTACCGGCACCACAAGCCGGACGAACCGACGCCCGATGCAGAACGGCAGCAGCCTCTACCACAGGAGGAACCGGACCACACACAACAGGAGGCTCCGCAGCCACCCCAGCACCCAGCACAGTAGGGACCCGAGGTGAGGATGCAGGGCCAGGGTCAGCAGCCAAAGACGAGGGAGCAGACGGCGACGCCTCACAGGGAGTACCAGGAAGGTCCACGGGAGCTGCAGGGCCAGAGACATGGTCAGGAGGAACATCCGACGGCACCGCAACACCCGGAGGAGGGTCTGCGACAACCAGGGGAACTTCGGGTGACGCTGGGGAAGCCTCAGCAGCGAACGGGACGCTCACCTCCTCACCCCCGGAGTCCTCCTCCAGAGGGAGCGGCGGGAAATCCTCTTCACGGAACAAGTTCACGGGCGCGACGGGATCAGCAGTACAACCGGCAGCCTGATGCCCCAACAAGCCACACCGGAAGCAAGTACGGGGTTGTCGGGCATAAAAACCCCACGTAGTATCCCAACAGCCGGACAGAGGATGGAATGTTCGACTTCAGCCGCATCCCGAGGGTCGAATGTTGGTCTTCACTCCCGAATATGTGCCGGACGAAAGGGAATTCAGCGCACACTGATGACGGAGCGTACCTCTGGGAAGAAACGCCGGAGGAGTGCTCAGGAAACTCCATGGGGGCGCCATGAACACTGACGTACGTCACAGCCCCACTACGGTCCGAAACTGTCACAGACCCGGAGCCGTCCTGCAGCTGCAAAGTACGGCCCTCGTACCTCCGAAGAAAAGCACGGTACACCGCCTCACCCACAAACTTGATGATGACACGGTGAGCAGACACCATCTCAACACCATAAACGTCCCGAACCGGGACGCGAAGCATGTCACTCAACACCACGTCCACCAGCGGGTAACCAGCACGGCCAGTAAACTCCAAGCGATGGAGTTTAACCGCACTACAGCGGGAATAGGGGCCGCCCATCAAAAAACACGCCACGTCCCCACCACCAGGAACAGCAGGGAGGGTAGACACCCACAACCCCTGCCGGCGAAAAACAGCAACTACCTCAAACTGCCGGAGCGGTCAAGCGACACGTCCTCACTCAACGGCAGCGCAGGTGGCTAGTTCCATCTGTCAGGATGGTAACTGTCAGGGGTAATGAGACTGTAAGTGCAGGATGTGGGGAAACCATCCAAACAAGTTATAGGACATTAGCAAAAGCGGTTCCTGGACCTCTGCTCTCATCCTCATAGTCCAGTGCAAATGACCCAGCAATTCTTCCCCGGAACAGGAATTAGACAATCGAAGGACATTACCATACTCTCCTGCTAACATCGTCATGATGTTCTTCAGAGTAAATTATCTCGCTCAGTAAACAGCAACCATCACAAAACACATACTAGGCCCCACATAAGGCCTTCAACCGTTCACGATGATACACTCATGGTCTGACGTTTCTGCTTGGGATAGACAAACCTTGTAAGTACTATCCACCCGAAGACGGATTTTAACGTACTTGATACGTGCGCTTGAAAATTTATGTGGACAAGAGAAAAGTAGCCAATACGACGGCTTCCAGACCATTACCAAATCCTGCCTTGGCTCAAAATACGCTGTGAGTTTGGTCTGGGAAACCCACTCTGGGCGATAGTTTTCATCTCTATCTAGTATCCTGTGTGTGTCGTTGTTCACTTAGATGTCGTAAGGGCAACTCCCTCGTTCTAGACAGCTTGCTCTTTACAATCGTCAGGTAACGCTCACTCTACCTGGCTGTAACATCTCCTAACAATTGCTCATATAACATCTTTAACGGTCCTCTCACCTGATGTACCGCAAATAAAATAAAGATCAAACGGAGAGCCTAAAAAAAAGCCATGAAGGCACTGTTCAAATACCATCCTACAGCAAATGAAAACACAAGGTAAAGTATCGTCCCTAAATGTCTTGGGTGAATCTTCCCCCATTGGCTTTCAACATTTGCTCGAAAAGTGTGGTGGAACCGCTGCGATTCTCCTTGACTCTGAGGATGGTAAGGACTGGAAAAATTATGCTGAATACCAAATTAATTACAAAAGGTTTTAAATGTGGGATGAACAAAAATGGCTCCCATTATCAGTTTGAATTATAAGGGCATACCAAATAGTGAAAATAATCGTTCCAACTGCCTTATAATAGTAGAAGCTATAATATTACGTAAAGCATACACTTCAGGAAACCTGGTGGTCATACATAAGAATTGTAAACATATACATATTTCCGGAATTGTTATGTGGTAAAGGTCCGACACAATCTAGTACCACATGAGTAAAAGGGTCTTCTGGCACTACAATAGGTTATAATGGTGCTCGTGGCACGGTCTGAGTTAGGCTTACCAACAGTTTGACACACAACAAAATTGTGGCAATATCTGACCACATCTTTTGTCTGAGTTCTTTGGCCAATAGAAAAAATTACAGATCTTATGATACATACTGGAAATGCCTTGATGGCCTCCATCAGGTCATCATGGGCATGCTGCAATAGCCTGCTCCTTATACTCTGTCAGCACAACAAGCTGGGTTTGAGACCTCCAAACATCTTGATGAGGGAGTGTCGATGGTGGTTTGACATCATCTTCTCATCAGGCAGCGATCATTGAAATAACAAACCCGTACTCTCTCTCCGAAAGTATCAATAGGAGTCTGGCTGCTTCTGCATAAACATTCAGCTAGAACTGTGATCAGTAGTCTGTAACTTACTCAAGGCCTGGAATTCAACAGCTGGAGCGAGCGGGCCACAGGAACTGGTACCTGGGTCCAGCCTCTTCAGACCATCTGGGTTAGCAATAACATTAGGGCTTTAGGCACCGGTGGTGGCCCTCACTCTCGGGGACATCCGCGTGAGCTACAAAAATTTAATATCTTCAAGGCCGACCTCCACCTCCCGTCTGTGAATGGGGTCTCTGGCCTCTGAGAACATTCCACCTTGGTAGATTAGCAGACTGTACCACAATTCTGGCTTACCCAGTGGATCTCGTCACAACACAGGCTGGATAAATTACACCATCATCCGCATCTGGATGAGCCAGTACTGCACTAGGGTTAGTAAACATTCCAGGACAATCTGTCCCACTAAATTGACACTTGTCAAAATCAGTACCTACAATTATATTCAATCGTAGTGGAATGGTCAACTGCTCACTGACTGCTACAGTCCACCAACCTGGTGTAATGTAAGACTTCACATGGTGGGATTGAAGTACTACAGATAGTGTGGAGGGACATGTTTGGAGCAGATGCGCTTTGTTTATGACATCTTGTTAATATCTATTAATCATGTACCTGATAATGGTATGTGTTGTTGTTACTGGCAGAGCATAAAACCATGAGGACGAAGATTGTTGTTCATTACCACAATTACAACAGTGGCGACGAGGAGTTGAACAATTCTACGGCAGACGAGCCTGGGTACGTCAGACCGTGGTGTATGAGGATCAAGAGAGGAGCAGGTACGTCGTGTGGACGAGTAGACGCTTCGCATACAAGTTGAGTGTTCTACCACCACCGTTGGCCAATGGCTACCATGCGAATCGAGTGTGATGACCT
>WNGS01159569.1:15054-29584 GCA_020271785.1 Procambarus virginalis
TAATCCCTGTCTTAACATCTTCTGACACTCCTCTCTGATAGTTTTCTTAGCCTGTTCCGGGAGCCTCCACTGTTCGTATACACGGGCTCGTGATCAACTGTCGGAATGGTGTGCTCAATTCTGTCTAAAAAACCCAATTTGATCGTCGTCCGTTGCAAATAATTTGGGGAACATCCGCAGAACTTCCCGCACCCGTTTTCTATCTAACTGTGGAATGTGCTGTAATCTAGAGCTGATATTAATTTATTCAAATTGTTGGTATCGCAAGGTGGCGTGAGCACCGTTGTGCTGTGCTTAGAAGTCTTACCAGTGTCTTTAACATTAAGAGCGCCACATTGCACAGTGTTTGTAAGTGTTTCTGATGGGTCTGATTGAAAGATCGATGTCTCCTCTAAGATAATACCATGAGACACCCGATCACCCACTCTGAAGCGGTAGGTCTTGTGTGAGAGATTGACTACAGGTATGAGGGCACCTTTGTCCAGGACAACAATTAAGTGGTGGGGAATTAATAGTTTATCAAACCTGCCAGCCACCAGAAGGGTAAAGCCAGGCTGGATATGACGACCCACGGCCACCCTAAGGAATCTAAATGACCGTGGTGGGCAAGTTTGCTTGTCAAAAGCATGTAAGATACACGACTTCTTATTATTGTCTGGAAGAGACTGAAATAAAAACTTTGCATAATTGGCATGATGTTTCTGCTTCCGCTGGATGGCAGCTACAACCGGTGGATGGTCAGTCAATGTCACCGGGTAAGATACAGTGCCTAATTTCAACCGGCAATGTCTCGACCCTTTCTCAGCAGACAGAGAATATGAGAACCTGTGTAAGAAATCCATACCAATCAAGATATCACCCGGATAAGCAAGATTCTGAACCACTGTACAAGTGTGAGGGTACGACCCATCATGACCTATTTCAAAATTAATAGTGGCCTGACCCAAGATGTCAATTTGTCCTCCATTAACTGCTGTGAGCTGTTTACTACAACGTTTAAGCCGTGCTTGTTTGAATTTGCTGAAGGCTGAACTCTTAATGAGCGTTGCTTGGCTACCTGTGTCCATGAAAGCAATCAAACTCTCACCCTGAACTTTGACTTCAAAAGTAGGGCGACTATCATGAAAGTTAACCTTATCTCAGGCTTCAAACACCTCACTAGGGCAGGAGCGCTGTGTATGTCCTCTACCCCCACAAGTATAACATGTTATGTTGTTAAAATGTACTCGCCGAGGAGGCGGTCCCGTCCCCCGTTTGGTAATTGTTTGTGGTTGGGGGTTTTCACTGGCCCCCTGTTGACCTGACCTGTTGCAGGTTTGGCAATAGCATTAACATAAGGGGTTGGCTGGGTGCTGACCCGAGACGTGGTCTGTTCCACGTCACAGAACCAGGATGCGTGTTCTAACAGCCTATCAAAGCTCATATGGAGACCCTCTGTTGCAATAAACGGGCCTAGGGTGGGAGGCAAAGATCTGCAAAAGAGGTGTTTCGCCAAACTCTCAACTGCTGCTGTGTCATACCCCAGTTCCTGCCTGAGGTCACTGACCCTACTCAACACAACAGTACCGAACGCTTTGACGGTAACATTCGGGTCTCGGCGAAGATTTGACAAATATCTGTAAGCCTCTTCCTCCGTGATCCGCTCCTTGTAACGTTGTTTTATAGCATGCACGAACTCTGGCCATGTGCCCAAACGTCTAAACGTCTCTAGTTTCATAAGAGGTCCGCTCGGGTCCACGCAAAACCCGGCGGCCAGATGGATCTTCACAGGATCGCTGGGCGCCGATGCTAAGGCAGAATCCACCTGCCAGAGCCAGTCCTCAACTGCTCTGTTGCGTTCCACCTTATCACGCGATAGGTCATTGCAAATCAATTTAGGCAAGACCGGCTTGGGTAACAACCCCGACCATGCTGGCAACTGAGGAGACCCACCAGGGAGGGCGCGAAGGAGGGGGGATACTGGGCGGAGACATAGGGGAGGTGGGGGGCAGTAGGGTAGGAAGGGGAATGAATGAAAGGAGGGGGGTTAGGTGGTAAGGGGGGGGGGTAAGGGGAGGAACCGTGCATGTGGGGGTGCGCCTGGTATGTGGGCCCAAGACCAGGTAAGGGAAGAGGGGCAGCAGGGGTGGTAGGATGAGTGGTAAGGGTGGGGATGTTGGGAGGAGCAAGGGAGGTGGATGGTTGATAGGTCTGGGGGTTATAGGGTGGTGGAGGCCAAATGGAGGGTTGTGAATTCCATTGGTGTTGTTGATGGGGGGGCGCCATGGTGAGTTGCGATGTTGTACCCAGTGCCTGGTGTTGTGTCTGAGGTGTTGTAACAAGTGCCTGTTGTTGTGGCTGAAGTTGTACCTGAGGTGTTGTAACAAGTGCCTGTTGTTGTGGCTGAGGTTGTACCTGAGGTGTTGTAACAAGTGCCTGTTGTTGTGGCTGAAGTTGTACCTGAGGTGTTGTAACAAGTGCCTGTTTTGTGGCTGAGGTTGTACCTGAGGTGTTGTAACAAGTGCCTGTTGTTGTGGCTGAAGTTGTACCTGAGGTGTTGTAACAAGTGCCTGTTGTTGTGGCTGAAATTGTACCTGAGGTGTTGTAACAAGTGCCTGTTGTTGTGGCTGAGTTGTACCTGAGGTGTTGTAACAAGTGCCTGTTGTTGTGGCTGAGGTGTTGTAACAAGTGCCTGTTGTTGTGGCTGAGGTTGTACCTGAGGTGTTGTAACAGGTGCCTGTTGTTGTGGCTGTTTTTGATGGTGTTGTAACAGGTGCCTGTGTGTTGTGCTGAGGTTGTACCTGAGGTGTTGTAACAGGTGCCTGTTGTTGTGGCTGGGGCCCTTGGGACAGCAGGGAGGACGAATGGCCGGGGGAGGGTTGGGGCACCACGGGCCCTCCCCCAGTAAAGCCTCACCACCTGGCGGTGGGAGTGTAGCGTCTTCAGTAGCCTGACTGCCTAACCCATGAATGATTCCCGCTGCCGGCGAATGTTCTGGGTCCGCCATGGACACAGCACCCGGAAGCACAGAGAATTCGTTATCCCCTACGTGCAAAACCGGAGTCTCCCCACGTTGAGACATCGCCCTAGTCAACATAAGCTTATCGAAAATCCCGTAAAACCCCGACCAAGCAAGACAACGCGATGAAATTTTAACACAATATTATATGCATCTATCGAACATTAAAAAGTAAATCACAACATACGCACACTCGCTGTAAACACAATATACCCCGGTGACGTATGACAGTACCCTTCTGAGTGGACGAGGGTTATGGCCGCGCGCCCAGATGAAGTGGTTGTTGACAGCTTGACAGCTTCGTATAAACACTCCACAGATCGTCGCACGAGAAACCCATATACACATATGTGCACACCAAGAGACGGTCAGGTGCACATACAACCTTATCGACATGAAATTCCTTGCACTTACGAAAAGAATCTGAGTAAAATAATGAAAATAAACTACAATATACTTAACTAAGAATTCCCTTAACTAATTGTAAGACTACTCTAGGTGACGAAGCACCCTTGTAAAGACTACCGGAACTAATTTTAAGGCTTCTCTCGTGGTGATTAACCTACGATTGTTCTGCGGTGAGCCACGACCGGTAGCTACGTCTGACCCGCCCTTGGGGACAGACATCCAACACTAGCGCCGTCCTCCCGAAGACACAATTCACGACTAGAATGTTTGAGGTCAGCCTCGCTGCAAACATGACATGACCCCCTCTATGATGATAACTCAGCCACACTCTAGGCGACAGTACGCCGTCTGCGACCTTCCCGTTAAAACCTAGAACTCGAGGCACCTCGTAGTAACCTCCGAAATTATCAGTAAGCGTCCTTCCCTGATAATTTCCCAGACAACCTGCCGAACAGATTGCTGTACAACATATAACTGAGTTGTACACCCCTGAAAGCTATGCAGAGAAACGAGAACTAATTTCTGTCCATAGATTTCAGAGCGACGTGCATACCCCAAACCTTTCTCTAGTTTCCCGTATGACACACTAAATCATAACACTTAACATACGTATGGCTCCGAGCAACGAAATCGCGAGCCGCCTAAACATACAAACAGCAACGAACCCGAGCAGCAGGCGCGCGGGACCCCCAATAAATTGTGAACACACCCACAACTTATTGGAACACCGCTGCTACCATTGTAACATTGACAACCACTACTGCTGCCATTGTAACATTGGCTACGAAACCCAATGTAAAACTTGGTGAAATAGTCACCACTGTGACCTTCTATAATGAATACTAAACTAATAAATGTACACACTTCTTATCCTGAGTAACACTTCCTATCAGTTGCACTTGGTAACACTGTTATTGAACACTTGTAATATGAGCTGACATATGATGGTTACACCGGATCAAAGGTACACTGTCAACAAGGAAATGCTACACAGGATTAATACGCTGCCACCATCCTGCCTTTGACCACTGAGACTAATCAAGCAACGAGGCAAGAAACATTGCTTCGCTTGGAGAGTACTTTCTATAACTGTCATTAAATATGAGACGGTTGTCAGCCACGATATCAAAAGATTCTAAGAGGATTCAACAATTGACACAGATGGGAAATTTAACATGAGTTTATTGAGATACCAAATTATACTAACACCATGATAATTCCTACTCTAACACTGGCAACAAGTTAAGAAATTTAGACATGGAACAAAATTACAGAGATCACACACATTACCTTAAACAAGCCCTCTGTGTCTCCGTCCGGTGGACACTGTCTCTCCCGGCCTGTGGGTGATCGTCACAGAACCGGCCTCGATCCGGGAGCACCATACTCTCTCCGGTCGTCCTACACTCTGTCTCACCCCTAGCTATACAGGCCCCTATATACACCATTACAAAAGGGGGGGGGGAAGATTTATTACACCAAGACGAGGTCGGCCACACTGGCACCAGCACTCAAAAATTCTCAAATTACGTGTGAGACTGACCCTTGACCTGGCCAAAAGGGGAGATCCATGGATGAACTGTAGGGGGGGGGGGTCATGGGTGTTACAATAGCTTGATCCTAGATGACAATGCCACTATGATCATGTACGCCACAGGGCCCTATAGATGCCTACGTGACTTTGTGCATGTTCTCTCAAGGATCCAGAAGCTTCTAGAAGGATTCGTTAATTAAAAATTTGTTGGAACACTGACGTAGTATCCGGTAGAGATAAAATCGAATCCTTATTAAGTCAGTGGTATTATCAAGTACTACTTATAATCTTTAAATCCTATATCATATTTTATTATAATCACATCTTATCTCAATCATAAGTCTAGACTGTAAAAATAATCAATCAATTTTCATTGTAAGTTACCCCTCTCAAGGGAGATGGGGGGGGCATCTCGGGAGAGAAGCGCCCACCACAGCCCGCGGGCAGAACACGTATGTTTACACAACTGTGAACAGTGACGGTCCCTTAGTGAACATTATTCAGCCCAAGGACACCTTATCTAATATCATTATCACCAGTGAACACTCTCTAGAACTGGGGGAGTACCTGGACAATATATCAACAAGGAAAATCCTAGAACATTTATGTAAAATAAGAGTGAAGTGGAGCATTTAGTGACGCGGTCTCCACCTTCATCCCTAATCTCATCCCTAATCTTCATTGTTATCTTCTGCAACGCAGTCCAAATCACGTAGCAACGCTACCAAGTACATCAATCAGCAACGCTGTGATATAAAATATCGTGCCTAAACTCGCCAAGAGAGTTCTTCAGTCTGGCACACTTTGTCAGACAGGCACCCGGCTTCAGATAAGTTTATTGAGTGTTATTACTGTAGCGTATTAGTTGGCCAATTAAAGCTAGTATAACATTAATATTCTATAAGTCTGATAGTCGGTAATAAGGCGAGGCAACGCCTCATATTTCTGAGTTTATTATTAATATTGTGGTACAGCTGTTGAGTCTTATCCAAGCTCTAAACCTCATGAGTGTCCAGAGTGTTGAAAGAGATTCAATCAAGCTGACTGTATTTAATCATATACATTGATCATATACATTGCATATACTTGAATATAATAAATTAAGTTAACAATTGCTTGCTTAGTTATTTTTTAAGTAATCATATAAGTTCATTTAATTGAATATAATTTTAGTACTCAGTAACAGTACTCAGACCATATTTAGGTCATTTATCATACTTTACAATTTACAATTTAAAGTGTTGTATTGTTTATAGTATAAGTGTATTGGCTGTTAATTGCTAAGGTGCTAGGCTAGACTGTGTATGTTTAATTCTCTGATTTAAACAGAGCCAGTGTTCAGTCAAATAACTGAATTTATTAAATCTTATCCTTGTATAAAATACAAGCTGATGTGAGATACCTGTTGGCAGGTGGACGTGGAACTGCAATCAACCTATCAACTAATTCACTCACCCCACCTGCCCCTTAAAGCCCATTATCTGTCATTAGGAAAAGAGGAGCTAGGATTTACAACCCTAGCTAGAGATTTTAGTTGAATTAATTTGCATACAGTAAATTTTTAATTTAGTTCAGTACAAGTCCCTGGTAGTCTCCTCTTATATCAATCACAGCAGGTTTTTCCCACACATAGGGGATAAAGTGGGGTCAAACATATGAACATAAGAATAGGTCATATTTAATAATATATGTCTACAGGAAAGACTGCTACCAAAATATACTAATATATATATATATATATATATATATATATATATATATATATATATATATATATATATATATATATATATATATATATATATATATATATATATATATATATATATATGTATATATATATATATATATATATATATATATATATATATAACAATATATCAACAAGTCCATATATATATATATATATATATATATATATATATATATATATATATATATATTATATATATATATATAATATATATATATATATATAACATATATTCTATATATGTATATATATTATATATATATATATATATATATATATATATATATATATAATATATATATACATATACATATATATATATATATTATATATATATATATATATATATATATATATATATATATATATATATATATATATATATATATATATATATATATCAAGAGGAGTACAGGCCGGATCACGATACACTCGGCCTGCTATCATCCCGATATCGTGATCCGGCCTGTACTCCTCTTGACATACCAGAAAATATCCTAAGGAAACTACTCCAAGCTTGTACTAAGGAAGCACCCTTCTTGAGCCCGGATGGGCACATGTATAAGCAAGTAGATGGGGTCGCCATGGGTTCTCCCCTAGGTGTCCTGTTTGCGAACTTCTACATGGGTACTATCGAGAAAAAGTCTTAGTCGACTTGAACTTGAAACCGGCCATATACTGCAGGTATGTTGACGACATTTTTACACAGGTACCTGATGTCAGACATCTGCAGTAGCTGAAAGAGGCGTTTGAGCGGAATTCTGTGTTGCCTTTCAATTACGAGATGGAGAAGGATGGGAAGCTGCCCTTTCTAGATGTAACAGTCATGGAAAGGAGTGGAGGTTTCCACACTGCAGTCTACACTAAGGAAACAAACATAGGAATGTGCCTAAATGCCAACAGTGACTGCCCAGACAGGTAGAAGAGGAGTATTGTTAATGCTTATGTCGACCGTGCTCTCAGCCACAGCTCAGAATGGAAGCAAGTCGACGAAGAACTCTGTAGGGTAAGGCAGGTCCTAGTCAACAACGGCTTCTCCAATGGTTTCATTGAAGACATCATAAGAAGGAAAGTGAAACGCCAAGCAACCTCTGAAGAGACAACTAATACAACACCTATACCCCCTATTAGACTATTTTACAAGAACTTCTCCTCCACAGCTCATAAACAGAGTAAAGGGTCCTGAAAGATATTGTTAATAGAAATGTTATCCCTACAGACAAAAATCAGAAGATACAACTAACGATTTACTATAAAACCAAGAAAACGGCCAGCCTACTCATGAGAAACTCTCCAGACACGGAGCAGAACGCTCTAAAAGAGACAAACGTTGTCTATGCCATCAAATGACCTATTGGTTACTGTAAGCCTCAAAAAACTCAGTATATAGGCAAGACAACAACATCTCTTTCCAGGCGTTTAACGATGCATAAGCAACAGGGCTCCATTAAGGAACATATATTCTCTTTCCACAACCAAACCATCACCAGAGAAATCTTAGCAAACAACACAGAAATCATTGATAGATACAGCGACAGCAGGCGGCTTGACATCTGCGAGGCACTACACATCAAGAAGTCAACACCAGCAATCAACAGCCAATTGATGCACAACTATATTCTACCCACTTCAAGACTCCGCTCCAACATAGAAACAACAAGAAATATGGGCCAATAGACCTTCTGCAGTTCTATTTGTACCCAACTTCTGCAAATCTATATCCATTATTCCGTGTTCTGTGTTTTGTTGAAAGTTTGTTTTTCACCCCACTATTGTACTACATCACCTCACCCAAATGCAGTGTGACAATAATCTCTTTCAAGAGAGATTGAGCCTGCTCTTCCCTTCATCGTCACGTTCATTGCTACATTCAAGATACATGCAGCAGTAGCAAAACGTTTGTCAAGGCAGCCACGCACCTGCATACCCCACCACTCCTGCACCCCCCACACTTCTCCTCACTGGCTCAGCGCGACACTTCAACGAGGTAACGACCAGTGTCGTCCTGCCTGCATTCTGATTGGTTGGTCAAGATCACACCACTTCTGCTTCGCACCACGCACGCCATCTACCCAAGTCAACGTCTAGGTCATACCAAGAGACCTTCCTCAGAATATCTTGTGCTCTGGGCTGTGAACATCTAATTGATATACCTCGTGTATCAAGTAGCAGTTCTTAGCTTGCGCTAATATTCCCAGCACCACTTTATCTTTGCCTTTCTGCTAACGTAACCAGTCACTTAATCATTTTTGTTATATGTTAATTTCACTTGTATTTTTGCACTATTTCAATGCCAAGGAATTGTCTTTATTTAAATTTGTTTTCTAGAGTAATTAAATTTCATTGTTCATACTTTGTGTTTTGTGTGTCTTCCCTACCTTACCACAGACTATCAGGCAAGCAGTCATTCTTTTTTTTTGTGTATGTGGCCTGGCTTTGACACCTGCCATTGGAGGACTGCCGAACACCATACTCCACTACTTTACCGTCACATATACTTGGGGGCCTGTCCTAGGAGCTTCACTCAGGTATTAGTAATTTGTGGTAAGCGTACTTGGCTTTAATTCCCTTGCTATTTTCACTAATCAATTTTCTTATTCATATGGTGCTGTGTGTATTGTGCATTCCGGGAGTAGCATATAGTGAGTGTGAGACAACTTTGGATTACGTGGTGACTGTAGGCTGCAGTCATACTCTTAATTGGTCGTCTCTCCCTCCGTGTTATTACCCGTGTTTACCACCTTTTGTCCCTAGGATATTTCTCATATTTTCGGCAGATCATCATATAGGTACCCTGGTACTGTGGTCTGCCTCCGGGTCAATAGCACCTAATTTCTGCAATCCTACTGTAGGAGGACAAAGAGGGCCATAGTTCCTCTAGCACGGGCTTTTATTGACGAGTTGGGACCTCACCAATAGTTCTCGTCACCAGTTGACACTCGCACCCCTACTCGTCGGTCAGAATGATGATATTTACTTAGGTAGGGAATTAGCTTTCTTTTTTCAGAGCACAAAGTTCGCTAATTCTGTAAGTATCATATTTCATTTCAGTGGGAAAACTTGCTTATGTTCTATAGTGACTCGGCAAATTATGCCTACATTCTTGGACTACCTAATTCACTTTTGGAACCATTAAATGTTTCATTTGTTTTAGAAACTCAGTTTCACTAATTAGTAGGATTTTCTTGCCCTTATCCTCCCACAGTGAGTACCGGGTACAAGATTTCCTGCGACCTTAATCATTTACCATCTTGAATTAACTTTAATTGTTAACAATTCCACAGGATAGGTACCAGTTGCCACGTTGTCCTGTTTCTGACATTCACCATATCACCACAGTATATTCGTGTCACATTTATTTGCTAATTTCACCATGTTTCGTCTCCAAGCTTCCGTACAAATCCAGCAGGTGAAATAGAGAACTTAAGTCGTGCCAAGAGGACCGAATTACAAACTCTTGCACATGAGTATCACCTAGAGGTTCCCCATGGAGCCAACAAGCATGAAATACATAATCTACTATTAGATCACTTTTTAGATGAAGGGATAATAGACTCTGACACTCACGAACATTACACTATTGCAGATAAACAAGATTTGGCCACTATGAAACTTAGACTTGAACTTGCCAAGATCGAGAGGGAGCAACAACAGGAAGCAGCTGCAATCAGGGAGCGTGAGCCCTGCAAAGGAAGCAGCTGCCATCAAGAAGGAAGAACAAGAAAGAGAGATCCGCCTCAAGGAACGAGAGGCCGCATTGCTTAAGGAACAACAAGATAGAGAGATCCGCCTCAAGGAGCGAGAGGCCGCCCTGAGGAAAGAAGAAAGTGACAGAGAGGCCCTCCTCCTCCAAGGACAGCAAGAACGTGAGTTGGTCATACTCAGAGTGCGTGAACGAGTACAACTTGAAGCAAAACAACGTCACCTGGAGATGCAACGCGAGCATGAAAAACAGCAAGCGGATCTGGCTCTTGAATGTCGTCAAAAAGAAATCATGTTGGAAAGTCAACGCCAGCAAGCTATAGCCAGTCTTCCTCCAAGTTTCAATGTCTCCCATGCAAGTAAGTTAATGCCACCGTTCGTAGAGTCAGAGGTAGATGTCTTTTTACAACCTTTGAGACCCTTGCTAATCAGCTCGGCTGGCCTGCCGACCAATGGGCTACCCTTCTCAGAGTACATCTTACAGGTAGAGCAGCAGTCACACTCAGTACTTTGGCGTCTGAGAATGACTACCAGACCCTGAAGCAAGCAGTGTTGGACGCCTACCTTCTCTCCACCGAAAGCTACCGACGGAAATTCCGTGATTACATGAAGGCAAGTACCACCACCTTTTTAGAATTTGCCAACACCAAACGGAGATATTTTATGAAATGGCTGGAGGCAGCACATGTCTCTACTTTTCCAGAACTCGTCAACCTCATACTAGTTGAAGAATTCTTAAGGCGTGTACCTCCTCCTGTCCGTTTATATTTAGCAGACAAGGAAGAGACCGACCTAGTGAAATGCACGAAGTCGGCTGACACTTACAGCCTCATCCACCGGCTGACACCAGAACCACCTACCAGTAAGAAGTCTTGGTACAGTTACGAGAAAGTGAGCCCAGATCAAGGTACCTCGCAACTGTACTGTAAGTATTGTAGACTCTATGGACATACCATAGAAAAATGTGGTAAGTCTCCATATAAAGGTAACACTGAATCCACCAAACCCAAACAGACTCCTCCTAAGTCCGGTAAGCCTGTAATGAATGTTGGTGTTCATGTTAATGATCTTTCTCTCTTCAGCAAGCATCTGTATCCTGGAACTATCACTACCAACGGTTCAGATTCTGAGGGACGTTTTAAACTTAAGATCTTGAGGGACACAGCGGCTCTTCAATCAATAGTCTTGAAATCAGCTGTGCCCAATGTCGCCTACACAGGAGAGACTGTCTTCATCACTGACCTCACTGCTACTACTCCTTATCCTCTCGCCAGAGTCCACCTGGATTGTCCCTTCGTGACCGGTGAAGTCCAAGTCGCCGTCAGGGAAAAGCCTTTTCCCATGCCTGGAGTGCAACTTCTCCTGGGCAACGACTTGGCAGAAGACCTGCAACCGACCAACCTGATCGTCAAGGACAAACCCCAGGTGTGTACCTCTGTTATGGATAATCCGATTTTTGAGCATGTTCCAGCAAAGGTTCAAGAGAGTGATGAAGTTTCTCTCCTTTTTTGGTGACCACCCGTGCTCAAGCTGCACGACCGCAACCAGCTGACTCTACTACTACCGCTGTCCCTCAAGACCCTTTGAAACTACCCCCAAATCTCACCGCTTTGGAGTTCCGTAAGTTACAGAGGGAAGATCTTACCTTGACACCATTATTCTTTCAGGCTGAGACTCAATCCGACAGTATTCCTGGGTTCTTCCTAGAGAACGAGTTGCTCTATCGCAGATACAGACCCAGTAAACTGAAGGAGGAGGACGATTGGGCCAACATTGAACAACTAGTGATTCCTACCAGCCTGCGGCCCACTATTCTACACCTGGCCCACGGAGCACTGTCACACTACGGTTTTAACAAGACTACCATGGGATTCGACAAGACTACTACTGGCCAGGTATGGTTAATGATGTCAAACAACATCAAAATTTGTCATGTGTGTCAGATGCAGGTAAACCGAACGTTTCTATCCCCAGAGCACCACTGACACCCATCCAGGTGCCTGCGGAACCTTTCCACAGACTTATTATTGACTGTGTTGGTCCTTTACCTCGGACCAGTTCCGGCAACGCCTATATCTTAACCATCCTGTGTCCTACCACCAGATTCCCCATAGCAGTTCCAGTAAAGAACATTACGGCTGCTACAGTGGTGAAAAATTTGCTGAAGATCTTCACCCAGTATGGATTTCCAAGGGAGATTCAGAGTGACTGTGGCACCAACTTCACCAGTGATCTCTTCAAACGGACACTGGAGGAGTTCAACATCAACAGGTACTGTCCAGCCCCTATCATCCTGCTTCACAGGGTTCTCTTGAGCGTAGTCATCAGACTATCAAAGCACTCCTAAAAAAGTTTTGTAATGAGACCTCTAAGGATTGGGATAAGCAACTTGATCTCATCATGTGTATTTTCAGAAGTCTTCCTAATGAGTCACTAGGAGTATCTCCTTATGAGATGCTCTACGGACGTAAGTGCCGTACTCCTCTCAAGGCTTTCAAGGACTCTCTACGTGATGCCACCGTCAGTGAGCATCAGAATGTGCCCCAGTTTCTTCAAAACCTCCAACACATTCTCGAGAGGGTGCATTCTTTGCCAGAAACAACCTACTGAAAGCCCAAGAGAGGATGAAGACTCATTACGACCAGCACAGCCAAGTAAGGAAATTTAAACAGGGAGACTTCGTTCTAGCTTATTTCCCTATCCCAGGTTCTCCTTTACAAAACAGGTTTTCAGGACCCTACCGTGTCAAGGAGTGCAGGAATAATCACAACTACGTTCTCGAGACCCCGATAGGCGGCGGAAGACCCAGTTGTGCCACGTCAACCTGCTGAAGCTATATCATGGTACTCCTCCCACTGTGCTAACTAACTACTCCACCTTTACAGGTCCATACAGCCACAGTGAGACCTTCCCTGCTTCTCCTCCCGAAAGCACTGACACTCAGGCAGCGCTTTCCAACTCGGAAATCCTTACTGATATCCATAATTACTTTCAGGACAATAATAGTGCTCCTTTACCATGTTCTAATACTATTCTCGCCTCGCCAGATATCACCAAGCCTTTCATCCTCCATGTCGACGCCAGTGGTACCGGCATCGGGGTGACCTGATACAACAACAAGGCGAAGGAATTCTATCTACTAGCTACCAGGACCTTCAGCACGATCAAAAAGGAGCTACTCATCGTCCTGAACAGGCAGCACTTTGCACCATACCTGCAAAGTACTCGGTCTACCACCATCTACACGGACCACAACCCTCTTCACTTCCTGCAGCCAGCCCAACTCAACAATCGACTACGTCTACGATGGGCTTGCTAGCTGCAGAATCTCCTCCTGGAGATTGCTACACCCAGGAGTCTGACTACATCATATCAGACGCCCTCTCCAGCGTCACTGAGGTAGAGACTGCTCCACCTATCACTCTACGCTCCTTACATCAAGCCCAATTCATAACCAACGTCTGCTGCGATGGGCTTTATATGTACAAGCTTCAATCTGGAAATCTGTTACATCAAGGGTCTGACAACATCATCGCCGACACCCTCTCCAGAGTTCATGAGGTAGAGGCAGCTCCACCTACCACTCTACCTCCCGAGAACGTGACTTCTTCCGGTTCTCAGACCACACGCTTCGGGGAGAGTTGTGACGATAATCTCTTTCAAGAGAGATTGAGCCTGCTCTTTTCCTTCATCGTCACGTTCATTGCTACATTCAAGATACAGCAGCAGTAGCAAAACGTTTGTCAAGGCAGCCACGCACCTGCATAACCCCCCACCCTTCTCCTCACCAGCTCAGCGCGACACTTCAACGAGCTAACGACCAGTGTCGCCTGCCTGCATTCTGATTGGTTGGTCAAGATCACACCACTTCTGCTTCGCACCACACACGCCATCTACCCAAGTCAACGTCTAGGTCATACCAAGAGACCTTCCTCAGAATATCTTGGCTCGGGCTGTGAACATCTAATTGATATACCTCGTGTATCAAGTAGCGTTTCTTAGCTTGCACTAATATTCCCAGCACCAACTTTATCTTTGCCTTTCTGCTAATGTAACCAGTCACTTATCATTTATTTTATATGTTTAATTTCACTTTGTATTTTTTGCACTATTTCAATGCCAAGGAATTGTCTTT
>WNGS01159571.1:30576-48013 GCA_020271785.1 Procambarus virginalis
AGTGCTTAGCCGCACGGCAAGGGTATAGCGCGTGAAGGCGTACACCACTGGTAGAGTGGTGGTGTACACCACTGGTAGAGTGGTGGTGTACACCACTGGGAGAGTGGTGGTGTACCCACTGGTAGAGTGGTGGTGTACACCACTGGGAGAGTGGTGGTGTACACCACTGGTAGAGTGGTGGTGTACACCACTGGTAGAGTGGTGGTGTACACCACTGGTAGAGTGGTGGTGTACACCACTGGTAGAGTGGTGGTGTACACCACTGGTAGAGTGGTGGTGTACACCACTGGGAGAGTGGTGGTGTACACCACTGGTAGAGTGGTGGTGTACACCACTGGTAAGTGGTGGCGTACACCACTGGTAGAGTGGTGGTGTACACCACTGGTAGAGTGGTGGTGTACACCACTGGGAGAGTGGTGGTGTACACCACTGGTAGAGTGGTGGTGTACACCACTGGTAGAGTGGTGGCGTACACCACTGGGAGAGTGGTGGTGTACACCACTGGTAGAGTGGTGGTGTACACCACTGGGAGAGTGGTGGTGTACACCACTGGTAGAGTGGTGGTGTACACCACTGGTAGAGTGGTGGTGTACACCACTGGTAGAGTGGTGGTGTACACCACTGGAGAGTGGTGGTGTACACCACTGGTAGAGTGGTGGTGTACACCACTGGGAGAGTGGTGGTGTACACCACTGGTAGAGTGGTGGTGTACACCACTGGGAGAGTGGTGGTGTACACCACTGGGAGAGTGGTGGTGTACACCACTGGTAGAGTGGTGGTGTACACCACTGGTAGAGTGGTGGTGTACACCACTGGTAGAGTGGTGGTGTACACCACTGGTAGAGTGGTGGTGTACACCACTGGTAGAGTGGTGGTGTACACCATGGTAGAGTGGTGGTGTACACCACTGGGAGAGTGGTGGTGTACACCACTGGTAGAGTGGTGGCGTACACCACTGGGAGAGTGGTGGTGTACACCACTGGTAGAGTGGTGGTGTACACCACTAGTAGAGTGGTGGTGTACACCACTGGTAGAGTGGTGGCGTACACCACTGGTAGAGTGGTGGTGTACACCACTGGTAGAGTGGTGGTGTACACCACTGGGAGAGTGGTGGTGTACACCACTGGTAGAGTGGTGGTGTACACCACTGGGAGAGTGGTGGTGTACACCACTGGTAGAGTGGTGGTGTACACCACTGGTAGAGTGGTGGTGTACACCACTGGGAGAGTGGTGGTGTACACCACTGGGAGAGTGGTGGTGTACACCACTGGGAGAGTGGTGGTGTACACCACTGGTAGAGTGGTGGCGTACACCACTGGTAGAGTGGTGGCGTACACCATTGGGAGAGTGGAGGTGTACACCACTGGGAGAGTGGTGGTGTACACCACTGGTAGAGTGGTGGTGTACACCTCTGGTAGAGTGGTGGTGTACACCATTGGGAGAGTGGTGGTGTACACCACTGGTAGAGTGGTGGTGTACACCACTGGGAGAGTGGTGGTGTACACCTCTGGGAGAGTGGTGGTGTACACCACTGGGAGAGTGGTAGTGTACACCACTGGTAGAGGGGTGGTGTACACCACTGGTAGAGTGGTGGTGTACACCACTGGTAGAGTGGTGGTGTACACCACTGGTAGAGTGGTGGTGTACACCACTGGTAGAGTGGTGTACACCACTGGTAGAGTGGTGGTGTACACCACTGGTAGAGTGGTGATTTGCACCACTGGTAGAGTGGTGGTGTACACCACTGGGAGAGTGGTGGTGTACACCACTGGTAGAGTGGTGGTGTACACCACTGGGAGAGTGGTGGTGTACACCACTGGGAGAGTGGTGGTGTACACCACTGGTAGAGTGGTGGCGTACACCACTGGGAGAGTGGTGGTGTACACCACTGGGAGAGTGGTAGTGTACACCACTGGTAGAGTGGGGGTGTACACCACTGGGAGAGTGGTGGCGTACACCACTGGTAGAGTGGTGGTGTACACCACTGGTAGAGTGGTGGTGTACACCACTGGTAGAGTGGTGGTGTACACCACTGGTAGAGTGGTGGCGTACACCACTGGTAGAGTGGTGGTGTACACCACTGGTAGAGTGGTGGTGTACACCACTGGGAGAGTGGTGGTGTACACCACTGGGAGAGTGGTGGTGTACACCACTGGTAGAGTGGTGGCGTACACCACTGGGAGAGTGGTGGTGTACACCTCTGGGAGAGTGGAGGTGTACACCACTGGTAGAGTGGTGGTGTACACCACTGGTAGAGTGGTGGCGTACACCACTGGTATAGTGGTGGTGTACACCATTGGGAGAGTGGAGGTGTACACCACTGGGAGAGTGGTGGTGTACACCACTGGTAGAGTGGTGGTGTACACCTCTGGTAGAGTGGTGGTGTACACCATTGGGAGAGTGGTGGTGTACACCACTGGTAGAGTGGTGGTGTACACCACTGCGAGAGTGGTGGTGTACACCTCTGGGAGAGTGGAGGTGTACACCACTGGGAGAGTGGTGGTGTACACCACTGGTAGAGTGGTGGTGTACACCACTGGGAGAGTGGTGGCGTACACCACTGGGAGAGTGGTGGCGTACACCACTGGTAGAGTGGTGGTGTACACCACTGGGAGAGTGGTGGTGTACACCACTGGTAGAGTGGTGGTGTACACCATTGGTAGAGTGGAGGTGTACACCACTGGGAGAGTGGTACCGTACACCACTGGTAGAGTGGTGGTGTACACCACTGGGAGAGTGGTGGTGTACACCACTGGTAGAGTGGTGGTGTACACCACTGGAAGAGTGGTGGTGTACACCACTGGTAGAGTGGTGGTGTACACCACTGGGAGAGTGGTGGTGTACACCACTGGTAGAGTGGTGGTGTACAACACTGGGAGAGTGGTGGTGTACACCACTGGTAGAGTGGTGGTGTACACCACTGGTAGAGTGGTGGTGTACACCACTGGTAGAGTGGTGGTGTACACCACTGGGAGAGTGGTGGTGTACACCACTGGTAGAGTGGTGGTGTACACCACTGGTAGAGTGGTGGTGTACACCACTGGTAGAGTGGTGGTGTACACCACTGGTAGAGTGGTGGTGTACACCACTGGTAGAGTGGTGGTGTACACCACTGGTAGAGTGGTGGTGTACACCACTGGTAGAGTGGTGGTGTACACCACTGGGAGAGTGGTGGTGTACACCACTGGTAGAGTGGTGGTGTACACCACTGGTAGAGTGGTGGTGTACACCACTGGTAGAGTGGTGGTGTACACCACTGGTAGAGTGGTGGTGTACACCACTGGTAGAGTGGTGGTGTACACCACTGGGAGAGTGGTGGTGTACACCACTGGGAGAGTGGTGGTGTACACCACTGGTAGAGTGGTGGTGTACACCACTGGAGAGTGGTGGTGTACACCACTGGGAGAGTGGTGGTGTACACCACTGGGAGAGTGGTGGTGTACACCACTGGTAGAGTGGTGGTGTACACCACTGGGAGAGTGGTGGTGTACACCACTGGGAGAGTGGTGGTGTACACCACTGGGAGAGTGGTGGTGTACACCACTGGGAGAGTGGTGGTGTACACCACTGGGAGAGTGGTGGTGTACACCACTGGTAGAGTGGTGGTGTACACCACTGGGAGAGTGGTGGTGTACACCACTGGGAGAGTGGTGGTGTACACCACTGGTAGAGTGGTGGTGTACACCACTGGGAGAGTGGTGGTGTACACCACTGGTAGAGTGGTGGTGTACACCACTGGGAGAGTGGTGGTGTACACCACTGGTAGAGTGGTGGTGTACACCACTGGGAGAGTGGTGGTGTACACCACTGGTAGAGTGGTGGTGTACACCACTGGTAGAGTGGTGGTGTACACCACTGGTAGAGTGGTGGTGTACACCACTGGTAGAGTGGTGGTGTACACCACTGGTAGAGTGGTGGTGTACACCACTGGGAGAGTGGTGGTGTACACCACTGGTAGAGTGGTGGTGTACACCACTGGGAGAGTGGTGGTGTACACCACTGGTAGAGTGGTGGTGTACACCACTGGGAGAGTGGTGGTGTACACCACTGGGAGAGTGGTGGTGTACACCACTGGTAGAGTGGTGGTGTACACCACTGGGAGAGTGGTGGTGTACACCACTGGGAGAGTGGTGGTGTACACCACTGGTAGAGTGGTGGTGTACACCACTGGTAGAGTGGTGGTGTACACCACTGGTAGAGTGGTGGTGTACACCACTGGTAGAGTGGTGGTGTACACCACTGGTAGAGTGGTGGTGTACACCACTGGGAGAGTGGTGGTGTACACCACTGGGAGAGTGGTGGTGTACACCACTGGTAGAGTGGTGGTGTACACCACTGGGAGAGTGGTGGTGTACACCACTGGTAGAGTGGTGGTGTACACCACTGGGAGAGTGGTGGTGTACACCACTGGTAGAGTGGTGGTGTACACCACTGGTAGAGTGGTGGTGTACACCACTGGGAGAGTGGTGGTGTACACCACTGGTAGAGTGGTGGTGTACACCACTGGGAGAGTGGTGGTGTACACCACTGGTAGAGTGGTGGTGTACACCACTGGGAGAGTGGTGGTGTACACCACTGGGAGAGTGGTGGTGTACACCACTGGTAGAGTGGTGGTGTACACCACTGGTAGAGTGGTGGTGTACACCACTGGGAGAGTGGTGGTGTACACCACTGGTAGAGTGGTGGTGTACACCACTGGGAGAGTGGTGGTGTACACCACTGGTAGAGTGGTGGTGTACACCACTGGGAGAGTGGTGGTGTACACCACTGGTAGAGTGGTGGTGTACACCACTGGTAGAGTGGTGGTGTACACCACTGGTAGAGTGGTGGTGTACACCACTGGGAGAGTGGTGGTGTACACCACTGGTAGAGTGGTGGTGTACACCACTGGGAGAGTGGTGGTGTACACCACTGGTAGAGTGGTGGTGTACACCACTGGGAGAGTGGTGGTGTACACCACTGGTAGAGTGGTGGTGTACACCACTGGAGAGTGGTGGTGTACACCACTGGGAGAGTGGTGGTGTACACCACTGGTAGAGTGGTGGTGTACACCACTGGTAGAGTGGTGGTGTACACCACTGGGAGAGTGGTGGTGTACACCACTGGTAGAGTGGTGGTGTACACCACTGGGAGAGTGGTGGTGTACACCACTGGTAGAGTGGTGGTGTACACCACTGGGAGAGTGGTGGTGTACACCACTGGTAGAGTGGTGGTGTACACCACTGGTAGAGTGGTGGTGTACACCACTGGGAGAGTGGTGGTGTACACCACTGGTAGAGTGGTGGTGTACACCACTGGTAGAGTGGTGGTGTACACCACTGGTAGAGTGGTGGTGTACACCACTGGTAGAGTGGTGGTGTACACCACTGGTAGAGTGGTGGTGTACACCACTGGTAGAGTGGTGGTGTACACCACTGGGAGAGTGGTGGTGTACACCACTGGGAGAGTGGTGGTGTACACCACTGGTAGAGTGGTGGTGTACACCACTGGGTAGAGTGGTGGTGTACACCACTGGTAGAGTGGTGGTGTACACCACTGGTAGAGTGGTGGTGTACACCACTGGTAGAGTGGTGGTGTACACCACTGGGAGAGTGGTGGTGTACACCACTGGTAGAGTGGTGGTGTACACCACTGGGAGAGTTGTGGTGTACACCACTGGTAGAGTGGTGGTGTTCACTACTGGTAGAGTGGTGGTGTACACCACTGGTAGAGTGGTGGCGTACACCACTGGGAGAGTGGTGGTGTACACCACTGGTAGAGTGGTGGTGTACACCACTGGGAGAGTGGTGGTGTACACCACTGGTAGAGTGGTGGTGTACACCACTGGGAGAGTGGTGGTGTACACCACTGGTAGAGTGGTGGTGTACACCACTGGTAGAGTGGTGGTGTACACCACTGGTAGAGTGGTGGTGTACACCACTGGGAGAGTGGTGGTGTACACCACTGGTAGAGTGGTGGTGTACACCACTGGGAGAGTGGTGGTGTACACCACTGGTAGAGTGGTGGTGTACACCACTGGTAGAGTGGTGGTGTACACCACTGGTAGAGTGGTGGTGTACACCACTGGTAGAGTGGTGGTGTACACCACTGGGAGAGTTGTGGTGTACACCACTGGTAGAGTGGTGGTGTTCACTACTGGTAGAGTGGTGGTGTACACCACTGGTAGAGTGGTGGTGTACACCACTGGGAGAGTGGTGGTGTACACCACTGGTAGAGTGGTGGTGTACACCACTGGTAGAGTGGTGGTGTACACCACTGGGAGAGTGGTGGTGTACACCACTGGTAGAGTGGTGGTGTACACCACTGGGAGAGTGGTAGTGTACACCACTGGTAGAGTGGTGGTGTACACCTCTGGGAGAGTGGTGGTGTACACCACTGGGAGAGTGGTGGTGTACACCACTGGTAGAGTGGTGGTGTACACCTCTGGGAGAGTGGAGGTGTACACCACTAGTAGAGTGGTGGTGTACACCACTGGGAGAGTGGTGGTGTACACCACTGGTAGAGTGGTGGTGTACACCACTGGGAGAGTGGTGGTGTACACCACTGGTAGAATGGTGGCGTACACAACTGGGAGAGTGGTGGTGTACACCTCTGGTAGAGTGGTGGTGTACACCACTGGTAGAGTGGTGGTGTGCACCACTGGTAGAGTGGTGGTGTACACCACTGGGAGAGTGGTGGCGTACACCACTGGTAGAGTGGTGGCGTACACAATTGGGAGAGTGGTGGTGTACACCTCTGGTAGAGTGGTGGTGTACACCACTGGTAGAGTGGTGGTGTACACGACTGGTAGAGTGGTGGTGTACACCACTGGTAGAGTAGTGGTGTACACCGCTGGATGAGTGGTGGTGTACACCACTGGTAGTGTGGTGGTGTACACCACTGGGAGAGTGGTGGTGTACACCACTGGTAGAGTGGTGGTGTTCACCACTGGTAGAGTGGTGGTGTACACCACTGGGAGAGTGGTGGTGTACACCACTGGGGGAGTGGTGGTGTACACCACTGGGAGAGTGGTGGTGTACACCACTGGGAGAGTGGTGGTGTACACAACTGGGAGAGTGGTGGTGTACACCACTGGGGGAGTGGTGGCGTACACCACTGGGAGAGTGGTAGTGTACACCACTGGGAGAGTGGTGGTGTACACCACTGGTAGAGTGGTGGTGTACACCATTGGGAGAGTGGAGGTGTACACCACTGGGAGAGTGGTGGTGTACACCACTGGTAGAGTGGTGGTGTACACCATTGGGAGAGTGGAGGTGTACACCACTGGTAGAGTGGAGGTGTACACCACTGGTAGAGTGCCGGTGTACACCACTGAGAGAGTGGTGGTGTACACCACTGGTAGAGTGGTGGTGTTCACCACTGGTACAGTGGTGGCGTACACCACTGGGAGAGTGGTGGTGTACACCACTGGTAAAGTGGTGGTGTACAGCACTGGGAGATTGGTAGCGTACACCACTGGGAGAGTGGTGGTGTACACCACTGGTAGAGTGGTGGTGTACACCACTGAGAGAGTGGTGGTGTACACCACTGGGAGAGTGGTGGCGTACACCACTGGGAGAGTGGTGGCGTACACCACTGGTAGAGTGGTGGCGTACACCACTGGTAGAGTGGTGGTGTACACCACTGGTAGAGTGGTGGTGTACACCACTGGTAGAGTGGTGGTGTACACCACTGGTAGAGTGGTGGTGTACACCACTGGGAGAGTGGTGGTGTACACCACTGGGAGAGTGGTGGTGTACACCACTGGGAAAGTGGTCGCATACACCACTGGTAGAGTGGTGGTGTACACCACTGGTAGAGTGGTGGCGTACACCACTGGTAGAGTGGTGGTGTACACCACTGGTAGAGTGGTGGTGTACACCACTGGTAGAGTGGTGGTGTTCACCACTGGTAGAGTGGTGGCGTACACCACTGGTAGAGTGGTGGCGTACACCACTGGTTGAGTGGTGGTGTACACCACTGGTAGAGTGGTGGTGTACACCACTGGTAGAGTGGTGGTGTACACCACTGGTAGAGTGGTGGTGTACACCACTGGTAGAGTGGTGGTGTACACCACTGGTAGAGTGGTGGTGTACACCACTGGGAGAGTGGTGGTGTACACCACTGGGAGAGTGGTGGCGTACACCACTTGGAGAGTGGTGGTGTACACCACTGGGAGAGTGGTGGTGTACACCACTGGGAGAGTGGTGGTGTACACCACTGGAGAGTGGTGGTGTACACCACTGGGAGAGTGGTGGTGTACACCACTGGGAGAGTGGTGGTGTACCACTGGGAGAGTGGTGGTGTACACCACTGGGAGAGTGGTGGTGTACACCACTGGGAGAGTGGTGGTGTACACCACTGGTAGAGTGGTGGTGTACACCACTGGGAGAGTGGTGGTGTACACCACTGGTAGAGTGGTGGTGTACACCACTGGGAGAGTGGTGGTGTACACCACTGGGGAGTGGTGGTGTACACAAGATGGACACCACATGTTAAGCACACGGGGTGGATCAGCATAGTGGATGGAAATAAAACAGAGTCCACAATTTTACGTTAATTCACTCAGAATGTTGAACTCACAACAATGAGAATCATATCCTAGATTTCTTTCACACAGTTTACTTAGCGATGTGATGGCGGATCACTCTTTATATAGCAGATGAACATGGGTCAAATACTACAGTCCAGATTCACCTGTAGACGAAAAAGTGTGGCGTACTCTTCTAAATCACTTATCTTCGTAAATATAGCTAATTGCGCTGATCAATATTGAATTCCGTGACGATAATGCGTAGACGAGAATAGATATATTCGAGCTTGCTGAACTTTGCATTTAGACGAAAATTACCGTGACTTTGCCGCAGTCAGGACAATGTGTACCTGGCTCAGGAACTCTCCTCAGAATGCTCGAGTTTTGACGCGAAGTACAGCAGGGCGGCGAGACGTCCAATCAGGTGGTAGCATCTTGGAGGCCCAGAAGTGCCTCGACCAATAAGAATCACATGATTCCCGCTGCCACCTAGCCTCCTTGCTCTATCTCTAAGCAGCCAGAAGCTTAAAATTATTCTAAAGCTATAACTATTTTCTCAGTAATGCTACGGAGGCCCCAGTTAATCTTCTGGACAGCTGAGGGTGTTTGTATTTCAAAGACACCCAATTCTGACCTTCTAGCTCCTATATTAAAGACGTTAGAATTTCGTGCACTCCTGTGCACTCTCTGAAAATATCTGAAAGCAAAATGGTGATCTGCTTCTTCTATCAATGATGTGAAAGCTAGCCAGAGGTTCACCGCTGACAACCGTCATGTGGAACTCTCCAGCATCACAGTCTGACCACCATGGTCACCACTTAGCGTCCTGGGAACTCTCCCCCCATACAGTCTGTCCACCATGGTCACACTTAGCGTCCTGGGAACTCTCCCCCATACAGTCTGTCCACCATGGTCACCACTTAGCGTCCTGGGAACTCTCTACCATCAGTCTGTCCACCATGGTCACCACTTAGCGTCCTGGGAACTCTCCCCCAATACAGTCTGTCCACCATGGTCACCACATAGCGTCCTGGGAACTCTCCCCCAATACAGTCTGTCCACCATGGTCACCACTTAGCGTCCTGGGAACTCTCCCCCAATACAGTCTGTCCACCATGGTCACCACTTAGCGTCCTGGGAACTCTCTATCATCAGTCTGACCACCATGGTCACCACTTAGCGTCCTGGGAACTCTCCCCCAATACAGTCTGTCCACCATGGTCACCACTTAGCGTCCTGGGAACTCTCTACATCAGTCTGTCCACTATGCTGTCGTGCCTTAATGTTCCACAGCATCACTGGTAATAATAATGTGGTCAAAACTCAATAAGACCACCTGGCCATCAATACTTGTCTGAGGGTAAATGAACAGACGCACTAAAATAAACGAGTTTACTGGGCCATATCAAACAAGATACCGGAAAGGTAATAAGAAAACTAAGTTCTCTACAACTGATACTATTTCATATTAACTAGCTTTACTCAAAGCTCTTCGGAATCATCATGATGCACTATACGGCACACTCTCTGAACTAGCAGCTGTCCCTAGGCTCTATCCTAATGCAGTGGTACAGTAGCTCTAGTATGCTTCAAATCAAGAAATACAGAATTGTGGTGTCACAAAATATCAATTAGTGGGGTGAGGAAGCAATAACATCCAGTCACTGAATGTCCTCAGAACCCACCACATAAATCATACAAGAAATATCACCTACCACCTGTCAAAAATGGTGCACCTGGTAGACTGATCCAAACACATCAATAAAGGTACATACTATATGTTACAAGGTCATTAGACTATACAAATGCCACAAATGAGAGCGGAATGCAGCGCGACCGCTCGTTCCAAATTATCAGTCAGTAGTGACGGGCAGCGGGCGAGACACCGTCGAGTCACACTTTATCCCACTCTCCAAAAACCCGTCACTTCTCCAAATCTTACAAACTCAGAACATGACATTTACAAGCAATACATCCTTAAACATACATATTACTAATATAATATTGCACAAGCATTTGAAAGTATCAACTCATTAGGTCACACACAAGAGTGAATATATATATATGTATAGAATCAAACGAAGATTTCATATCTACGAGAAATAGTATCATTGACTTCCTAGGTGTATATGTTCTCACAATAACAGTATATCAAGTAATAAGAACAATCAGTGCTAAGTGACATAAGGCTTTTTCACTTATGGCTAAGGATATATCAATGTACATACGTATTAAAGGCATAATACATCAGGCATGTAATGTATACACGATACATGGCACTGCATAAAGTATGTATATACTGTAAACATAGAATTCAGGAATATATACATGTATCTATAAGTATATTTTGGTAGCAGTCTTTCTTGTAAACATATGTTGTTAAATATGTCCGAAAAGTAAGAATAATAATTCTAAAACGAATTTTCTCAATATTTCTTATTTTCTTTTCACTATCGATGGTATTGAAAAATCAATTCTCCAAAATTCATTTTTATTTTTAGTCTGACGCGACGCTTGAACGCGTTTCGTAATAATTTATTACATTTTCGATGACTTTAGTTTACCACACACAACTGTAACCTGAAAACACTAAACAGAGTTTTACTTATGCTAACACTAAGCAGCTTCTTATATAATCGCATTTGGGTGAGGAGATATGTTGCAACAGTTTTGGATGAGGTGAACATACTTTTGACCAACACAGACAGAACACGGAACAATGGGTATTAATTGGATAAATGGGACGTAAGAATGGAAGTAACTGCAAGGTCCCATTGCCCATACCTCTTCTTGATGCTTCTATATTGGTATGGAGTCTTGAGGTGGGTAGAATATAGCTGTGCATTAATTGGCTGTTGATTGCTGGTGTTGACTTCTTGATGTGTAGTGCCTCTCAGATGTTGAGCCGCCTGCTATCGCTGTATTTATCGATGATTTCTGTGTGTTTGCTAAGACTTCTCTGGTGATAGTCTGTTGTGGGAAGAGATTATATGTTCTTTAATAGAGCCCTGTTGCTTATGCATTGTTAATCACCTGGAAGAGATGTGTTGTCTTGCCTATATACTGAGTTCTTTGAGGCTTACAGTCCAAGTGGGTATTTGAAGGTTGAGGCGACGTTGGTCTCCTTTAAGGCGTTCTGCTTTGTATCTGGAGAGTTTTTCATGAGTAGGTTGGCCGTTTTTTTTGGTTTTATGTTGGTTATCTGGGCTAAACTCATGTATTAAATTATTTGCTTATTGTATTAAATAAATCGAAGGACCACCCACTTTTGAGAAAAGAGTGTTATGATCTCAGCCTGCAGGAGAAACGAGTCTCACCTTTGAGAGTTATTCAGCAAGCCTGACCTAACTGGAAGGTCCAGGAATTATAGAGGCGATAACACAGATGTAAAATAGTTTGTTGAATTATATAAAAGTTTGAGATTATGGGCAATGAACTAGAAAACAGATAAATGACTTGTTGGGAGATGTGGACAAGTTACTGGAGGCGTGAGGCTCGCTTGTGGAGGGCGATGATCTCACTTGAGGCCAGACATCGCAGGGGAGAAGCCGCGCTTTGACGAGCTCCCGCCAGGAGGAACCCCTAGTGATATTATCTCCAAGAGAAGAGAAGGTGCAGACGTTCCAGCTGTTGAATCGAGCTGAAGACGTTGCGGTCTCAAGTCCTGGACGGCGAGGAGAGAGTATTAAGCCGCCCAGTGACAGTTTTGTGGGCTGTGACAAGCGCCCTGGTCAGACGTTGTCAGAGGGAGAAGCGCCCTCGACCAGATAATCTGTGGTAAGCCCGATTTAAGCCAGTTCATAGTGTTTGCTTGTAGTTGGTCGTGTGCCCAGCGACAGTAGCGATGTTTATTTTCAAGTTAGAAATGTTTTGGTATGGCAGAAAGCCTAAAATAAGAGAGTGAAGTGGGAGGAGCGCGGAGCGACGTCCGTCTTCTCTGAGCGCTGGCGGGCAACTGAAGGAGCCCGGCTCCTGAGGGAGGAGGCCCCTCCCAGCGTGAGTGAGGCTCGCCCAGCGAGGTGGCGCATGGACTCGCCCACGGGGGAGTCCACTCTCATTAAATGTAGAGGACAGATAGGGAGTGGAGACAAAGATGTTGTGTGATTAATTTTGTTTATGTGTTAAAAAGGAAACAATTTATTGGAGTGCAAATGGGTTGCAGGTTTGTCCTTTGGGGAAGAAGTTGCTGAGGACTTCGAAGCCAGCACAGAGGGAGTGGTTGATGAGACTCCAAGGCAGGGGAGGAGAGGACCCCGAGCTGTGAGGAGAAGCAGTGAGGAGGAGTGTCACGTGCTTCTGCAGAGGTGGTGAAGTGCCACAGTTATTCGAGGAAACTTTATGGTGCAGCAGCCAGGAGAGCTGTGGATGATCCTAATAGGAGTAGGAAGCACCATAGTTGTTCAAGGAATCTTCATGGTAGCAGCCTGGAGGAGCTGCAGAGGATCCTGGTGTTTAAGCCCTGAGGAACCTGAAGTTGTCAGGTAGTGAAATAGTTCTAAATGATCACTTGTATGGAGGTGAGAGTGTTTGTCATTAGCGTGAACGACGCAGTGAGAGGTGAGTGATCGTTTGCCATTTATGTGCCAAGAAGTGTATATTGAAGTTTAGAGCTACAGACGTAGGCAGGAGTACCTACAGATATATATGTATTCTAAGACTGATAGAATGGTCGATTGATTCGTTGTGTGGCACGGATCATTTATACTGATATATATATGTATGTTATTGCATTCAAATGCTGATTTGCCTTATATGTGTTTATAGGTATATATATATGTATACATTCTCTTGATGGTAGTGTAACATTATATTGTAAGACTTAATCTACTTGAGGAGGTTGATAATATTAGGTAATACCAAGAGATAGGATACCACTTAGCAAGCTGAGGATAGAGTTCTGATGGTGTTGGAGTGCAACCTGATTATAATAGTACAGAGTATAGGATTCATCATTATTATTATATGTATGCGTGTATTGTTATGTACTTCGTCCAGTAAATGTATCCAAATTTGCTGGTGTTTGCACTTGTCCCAGTGAGGCTTCCCAGGAAATAGTAAAGAAGGAGAGAGAGAGAGCAAGAAACAGGAACCACTGCTGTGGACAGGGTAAGACAGAAGTCTAGAAGACAAAGGGGATTGAGGAGGTCATATTCCATAAGGAGAGTGGGGAGTCACAGCGGCTCGAGTGGGTGTGTGCACGTGACAACAAGGCTGCGTGTTGGAGCCGCATCCCCTAAACGTGTGACGTTGAGCCCCTCTCCAAGAGCCAGAAGTGCCTAGTGTGATCTCCTAGTGAAATATGAGCATTTGTCGAGTTGTGGGTTGGGTGGTCCGTCAGCGGTAACACCACCCAACCCACCACCGCAACAGATCCAAAACACATCAATAAAGGTACATACTATATGTTACAAGGTCATTAGACTATACAAATGCCACAAATGAGAGCGGAATGCAGCGCGACCGCTCGTTCCAAATTATCATTCAGTAGTGACGGGCAGCGGGCGAGACACCGTCGAGTCACACTTTATCCCACTCTCCAAAAAACCCGTCACTTCTCCAAATCTTACAAACTCAGAACATGATATTTACAAGCAATACATCCTTAAACATATATATTACTAATTATAATATTGCACAAGCATTTGAAAGTATCAACTCGATTAGGTTCACAAAACACACTGAGTGAATATAGGGTTTATATATAGTATAGAGAATCAAAGAAGATTTCATATCTACGAGAAATAGTATCATTGACTTTTCCTAGGGTATATGTTCTCAACAATACACAGTATATCAAGTAATAAGAACAATCATCTAAGTGAACATAAGGCTTTTTCACTTATGGCTAAGGATATATCATAGACATTACGTATTAAAGTCATAATACATCAGCATGTAAACGTATACACGATACATGCACTGCTAGAAGTATTGATTACTGTATACATAAATTCAGGATATATACATCGTAATCTATAAGGTATATTTTGGTAGCAGTTTTCTTGTAAACATATGTTGTTAAATATGTCCGAAAAGTAAGAATAATAATTCAAAACGAATTTTCTCTCAATATTTTATGTTTCTTTTCACTATCGATGGTAATGAAAAATCAATTCTCGCAAATTCATTCTTTATTTTTAGTCTGACTCGCACGCTTGAACGCGTTTCGTAATAATTTATTACTATTTTCCGATGACTTTAGTTTACACACACACAACTGTAACCTGAAAACACGTAACAGAGTTTTACTTTGCTACACTAAGCGAGCTTGTATTATATAATCGCATTTGGGTGAGGAGAATATGTTGCAACATTTTTGGATGAGGTGAACATACTTTTGACCAACACAAGACGAACACGGAACATGGGTATAAATTTTGGTAAATGGGACGTAAGAATGGAAGTAACTGCAAAGGTCCCATTGGCCCATACCTCTTCTTGATGCTTCTATATTGGTATGGAGTTTTGAGAGTGGTTAGAATATAGCTGTGCATTAATTTGGCTTTGATTGCTGGTGACTGGTAGAGTGGTGGTGTACACCACTGGTAGAGTGGTGGCGTACACCACTGGTAGAGTGGTGGCGTACACCACTGGGAGAGTGGTGGCGTACACCACTGGGAGAGTGGTGGCGTACACCACTGGTAGAGTGGTGGCGTACACCACTGGGAGAGTGGTGGCGTACACCACTGGGAGAGTGGTGGTGTACACCACTGGGAGAGTGGTGGTGTACACCACTGGGAGAGTGGTGGTGTACACCACTGGTAGAGTGGTGGTGTACACCACTGGTAGAGTGGTGGTGTACACCACTGGGAGAGTGGTGGTGTACACCACTGGGAGAGTGGTGGTGTACACCACTGGTAGAGTGGTGGTGTACACCACTGGGAGAGTGGTGGTGTACACCACTGGTAGAGTGGTGGTGTACACCACTGGTAGAGTGGTGGTGTACACCACTGGGAGAGTGGTGGTGTACACCACTGGTAGAGTGGTGGTGTACACCACTGGGAGAGTGGTGGTGTACACCACTGGTAGAGTGGTGGTGTACACCACTGGTAGAGTGGTGGTGTACACCACTGGGAGAGTGGTGGTGTACACCACTGGGAGAGTGGTGGTGTACACCACTGGTAGAGTGGTGGTGTACACCACTGGGAGAGTGGTGGTGTACACCACTGGGAGAGTGGTGGTGTACACCACTGGTAGAGTGGTGGTGTACACCACTGGGAGAGTGGTGGTGTACACCACTGGTAGAGTGGTGGTGTACACCACTGGGAGAGTGGTGGTGTACACCACTGGTAGAGTGGTGGTGTACACCACTGGTAGAGTGGTGGTGTACACCACTGGGAGAGTGGTGGTGTACACAAGATGGACACCACATGTTAAGCACACGGGGTGGATCAGCATAGTGGATGGAAATAAAACAGAGTCCACAATTTTACGTTAATTCACTCAGAATGTTGAACTCACAACAATGAGAATCATATCCTAGATTTCTTTCACACAGTTTACTTAGCGATGTGATGGCGGATCACTCTTAATATAGCAGATGAACATGGGTCAAATACTACAGTCCAGATTCACCTGTAGACGAAAAAGTGTGGCGTACTCTTCTAAATCACTTATTTTCGTAAATATAGCTAATTGCGCTGATCAAATATTGAATTCCGTGACGATAATGCGTAGACGAGAATAGATATATTCGAGCTTGCTGAACTTTGCATTCAGACGAAAAATTACCGTGACTTTGGCAGCAGTCAGGACAATGCGTGTACCTGGCTCAGGAACTCTCCTCAGAATGCTCGAGTTTTGACGCGAAGTACAACAGGGCGGTGAGACGTCCAATCAGGTGGTAGCATCTTGGAGGCCAGAAGTGCCTCGACCAATAAGAATCACACGATTCCCGCTGCCACCTAGCCTCCTTGCTCTATTTCTAAGCAGCCAGAAGCTTAAAATTATTCTAAAGCTATAACTATTTTCTCAGTAATGCTACGGAGGCCCGAGTAAATCTTCTGGACAGCTGATGGTGTTTGTATTTCAAAGACACCCAATTCTGACCTTCTAGATCCTATATTAAAGACGTTAGAATTTCGTGCACTCCTGTGCACTCTCTGAAAATATCTGAAAGCAAAATGATGATCTGCTTCTTCTATCAATGATGTGAAAGCTGGCCAGAGGTTCAATCGCTGACAACCGTCATGTGGAACTCTCCAGCATCACAGTCTGTCCACCATGGTCACCACTTAGCGTCGTGGGAACTCTCTACCATCAGTCTGTCCACCATGGTCACCACTTAGCATCCTGGGAACTCTCCCCCAATACAGTCTGACCACCATGGTCACCACTTAGCATCCTGGGAACTCTCCCCCAATACAGTCTGACCACCATGGTCACCACTTAGCGTCCTGGGAACTCTCTACCATCAATCTGTCCACTATGCTGTCGTGCCTTAATGTTCCACAGCATCACTGGTAATAATAATGTGGTCAAAACTCAATAAGACCACCTGGCCATCAATACTTGTCTGAGGGTAAATGAACAGAAGCACTAAAATAAACGAGTTTACTGGGCCATATTAAACAAGATACCGGAAAGGTAATAAGAAAACTAAGTTCTCTACAACTGATATTATTTCTTATTAACTAGCTTTACTCAAAGCTCTTCGGAATCATCATGATGCCCTATACGGCACACTCTCTGAACTAGCAGCTGTCCCTAGGCTCTATCCTAATGCAGTGGTACAGTAGCTCTAGTATGCTTCAAATCAAGAAATACAGAATTGTGGTGTCACAAAATATCAATTAGTGGGGTGAAGAAGCAATAACATCCAGTCACTGAATGTCCTCAGAGACCCACCACATAAATCATACAAGAAATATCACCTACCACCTGTCAAAAATGGTGCACACTGGTAGACTGATGCAATACACATCA
>WNGS01159573.1:35796-46244 GCA_020271785.1 Procambarus virginalis
GGCTGCAGGAGACAGCTGGAGGCTGCAGGAGACAGCTGGAGGCTGCAGGAGACAGCTGGAGGCTGCTGGAGGACAGCTGGAAGCTGCTGGAGACAGCTGGAGGCTGCAGGAGACAGCTGGAGGCTGCAGGAGACGCTGGAGACTACAGGAGACAGCTGGAGGCTGCAGGAGACAGCTGGAGGCTGCTGGAGACAGCTGGGGCTGCTGGAGACAGCTGAGGCTGCAGGAGACAGTGGAAGCTGCTGGAGACAGCTGGAGGCTGCTGGAAACAGCTGGAAACTGCAGGAGACAGCTGGAGGCTGCAGGAGACAGCTGGAGGCTGCAGGAGACAGCTGGAGGCTGCTGAAGACAGCTGGAGGCTGTAGGAGACAGCTGGAGGCTGCTGAAGACAGCTGGAGGCTGCAGGAGACAGCTGGAGGCTGCTGAAGACAGCTGGAGGTGCAGGAGACAGCTGGAGGCTGCTGAAGACAGCTGGAGGCTGCAGGGGACAGCTGGAGGCTGCTGAAGACAGCTGGAGGCTGCTGGAGACAGCTGGAGGCTGCAGGAGACAGCTGGAGGCTGCTGAAGACAGCTGAGGCTGCAGGAGACAGCTGGAGGCTGCTGAGACAGCTGGAGGCTGCAGGAGACAGCTGGAGGCTGCTGAAGACAGCTGGAGGCTGCAGGAGACAGCTGGAGGCTGCTGAAGACAGCTGGAGGCTGCAGGAGACAGCTGGAGGCTGCAGGAGACAGCTGGAGGCTGCTGGAGACAGCTGGAAGCTGCTGGAGACAGCTGAGGCTGCTGGAGACAGCTGGAGGCTGCTGGAGACAGCTGGAGGCTGCTGGAGACAGCTGGAGGCTGCTGGAGACAGCTGGAGGCTGCAGGAGACAGCTGGAGGCTGCTGGAGACAGCTGGAGGCTGCTGGAGACAGCTGGAGGCTGCAGGAGACAGCTGGAGACAGCTGGAGGCTGCAGGAGACAGCTGGAGGCTGCTGGAGACAGCTGGAAGCTGCTGGAGACATCTGGAGGCTGCAGGAGACAGCTGGAGGCTGCAGGAGACAGCTGGAGGCTGCAGGAGACAGCTGGAGGCTGCAGGAGACAGCTGGAGGCTGCTGGAGACAGCTGGAAGCTGCTGGAGACAGCTGGAGGCTGCAGGAGACAGCTGGAGGCTGTAGGAGACAGCTGGAGGCTGCAGGAGACAGCTGGAGGCTGCAGGAGACAGCTGGAGGCTGCTGGAGACAGCTGGAGGCTGCTGGAGACAGCTGGAGGCTGCAGGAGACAGCTGGAGGCTGCAGGAGACAGCTGGAGGCTGCAGGAGACAGCTGGAGGCTGCTGGAGACAGCTGGAGGCTGCTGAGACAGCTGGAGGCTGCAGGAGACAGCTGGAAGCTGCAGGAGACAGCTGGAGGCTGCTGGAGACAGCTGGAAGATTACTGAAGGATCACAGTTGTATGGCCAAGCGGCTGGATAACGTGCGGGATCCCTGTGTTTATACTCACCATGTCCTGCCTGTGCCAAGGTCGAGAGTTGAGGCGACCTTCTGTTGCATATCATTACAGAAAGATGCTCTGGGCCAGCAGACACACTGACCAAGAAATATAGTCAATAACCTAACTTGAAACAACAATTCGAACCCCGACCATGAAAGTGACTCAGGTGGCAACAGAACAAGAGGACTCGGGTTTGCGTTGGTGTGTGTACTCACCTATTTGTGCCCGAGAATTGGCTCTTGATCCTGCCTTTCTATTTACTCATCTAGTTGTGCTTGCGGGGGTTGAGCTCTGGCTCTTTGGTCCCGCCTCTCAACCGTCAATCAACAGGTGTACAGGTTCCTGAGCCTAATGGGCTCTATCATATCTACACTTGAAACTGTGTATGGAGTCAGCCTCCACCACATCGCTTCCTAATGCATTCCATTTGTCAACCACTCTGACACTAAAAAAGTTCTTTCTAATATCTCTGTGGCTCATTTGGGCACTCAGTTTCCACCTGTGTCCCCTAGTGCGTGTGCCCTTGTGTTAAATAGCCTGTCTTTATCAACCCTGTCGATTCCCTTGAGAATCTTGAATGTGGTGATCATGTCCCCCCTAACTCTTCTGTCTTCTAACGAAGTGAGGTTTAATTCCCGTAGTCTCTCCTCGTAGCTCATACCTCTCAGCTCGGGTACTAGTCTGGTGGTAAACCTTTGAACCTTTTCCAGTTTAGTCTTATGCTTGACTAGATAGGGACTCCATGCTGGAGCCGCATACTCCAGGATTGGTCTGACATATGTGGTATATAATGTTCTGAAAGATTCCTTACACAAGTTTCTAAAGGCCGTTCTTATGTTAGCCAACCTGGCATATGCTGCTGATGTTATCCTCTTGATATGAGCTTCAGGGACAGGTCTGGCGTGATATCAACCCCCAGGTCTTTCTCTCTCTCTGACTCTTGAAGTATTTCATCTCCCAAATGATACCTTGTATCTGGTCTCCTGCTAACTGCCCCTATCTTCATTACATTACATTTGCTTGGGTTAAACTCTAACAGCGATTTGTTCGACCATTCCTGCAGCTTGTCCAGGTCTTCTTGAAGCCTCAAGCTGTCCTCCTCTGTCTTAATCCTTCTCATAATTTTGGCGTCGTCAGCAAACATTGAGAGGAATAAGTCTATACCCTCTGGGAGATCATTTACGTATATCAAAAACAGGATAGGTCCGAGTACAGAGTCCTGTGGGACTCCACTGGTGACTTCACGCCATTCTGAGGTCTCACCCCTCACTGTAACTCTCTGCTTCCTATTACTTAGGTACTCCCTTATCCACTGGAGCGCCCTACCAGTTACTCCTGCCTGTTTCTCCAGCTTAAGCATCAGCCTCTTATAGAATACTGTGTCAAAGGCTTTCGACAGTCCCAAAAAATGCAGTCCGCCCATCCTTCTCTTTCTTGCTTAATCTTTGTCACCTGATCGTAGAATTTTATCAAGCCTGTAGGGCAAGATTTACCCTCCCTGAACCCATGTTGATGGGTTGTCACGATGTCCTTCTCTCCAGATGTGTTACTAGGTTCTTTCTCAGAATCTTCTCCATCACCTTGCATGGTATACAAGTTAAGGACACTGGCCTGTAGTTCAGTGCCTCTTGTCTGTCACCCTTTTTGTATATTGGGACTACATTAGCCGTCTTCCATATTTCTGGTAGGTCTCCCGTCTCCAGTGACCTACTATACACTATGGAGAGTGGCAAACAAAGTGCTCCTTCACACTCAATGATCTTGTGATCCTGTGGTCCTGGGTTCGATCCCAGGCGCCGGCGAGAAACAATGGGCAGAGTTTCTTTCACCCTATGCCCCTGTTACCTAGCAGTAAAATAGGTACCTGGGTGTTAGTCAGCTGTCACGGGCTGCTTCCTGGGGGTGGAGGCCTGGTCGAGGACCGGGCCGCAGGGACACTAAAAACCCCGAAATCATCTCAAGATAACCTCAAGATAACCCATGGTGAGATTCCGTCCGGTCCAACAGCTTTTCTCACATCCAGCTCCAATAGGTGCTTTTTGACCTCATCTCTTGTAATTTCGAACCTTTCCAAGGTCACCTGGTTTGCTGCCACCTCTCCTAGCGCCGTGACTTCTCCCTGCTCTATTGTAAAGACCTCCTGGAACCTTTTGTTGAGTTCTTCACACACCTCTTTGTCATTCTCTGTGTACCTGTCCTCGCCCACCCCAAGTTTCATCACCTGTTCCTTCACTGTTGTCTTCCTCCTAATGTGACTGTGTAGTAGCTTTGGTTCGGTCTTGGCTTTGTTAGCTATATCATTTTCATACCTTTTCTCAGCTGCTCTTCTCACACTAACATACTCGTTCCTGGCTAACGAGTCACGAGGTAATGTGGTAACCTCGTACCACATCACTGCCTAATGTATTCCACCTGTTAACTACTCTGACACTGAAAAAGTTCTTTCTAACGTCCCTGTGACTCATTTGGGTACTCAATCACCACCTGTGTCCCCTTGTTCGCGTACCACCCATATTAAAAAGTTAATCCTTATCTACCCTGTCAATTCCTCTGAGAGTTTTGTAGATAGTGATCATGTCTCCTCTTACTCTTCCGTCTTCCAGTGTCGTAAGGTGCATTTCCCTCAGCCTTTCCTCGTAACTCATGCCTCTTAGTTCTGGGACTAGTCTAGTGGCATACCTTTGGACTTTTTCCAGCTTCGTCTTGTGCTTGACAAGGTACGGGCTCCATGCTGGGGCCGCATACTCCAGGATTGGTCTTACATATGTGGTGTACAAGATTCTGAATGATTCCTTACACAGGTTCCTGAACGCTGTTCTGATGTTAGCCAGCCTCGCATATGCCGCAGACGTTATTCTTTTTATGTGGGCTTCGGGTGACAGGTTTGGTGTGATATCAACTCCTAGATCTTTTTCTCTGTCCGTTTCATGCAGTACTTCATCTCCTATTCTGTATCCTGTGTCTGGCCTCCTGTTTCCACCGCCTAGTTTCACTACTTTGCATTTACTCGGGTTGAACTTTAGTAGCCATTTATTAGACCATTCATTCAGTCTGTCTAGGTCATCTTGTAGCCTCCTACTATCGTCCTCAGTTTCAATCCTCATAATTTTTGCATCGTCGGCAAACAATGAGAGGAACGATTCTATACCTTTTGGGAGATCATTTATATATATCAAAAACAGTATAGGTCCAAGGACTGAACCCTGGGGACTCCACTTGTGACATCTAGCCAATCTGAGACCTCACCCCTCACAGTGAATCGTTGTCTTCTGTTGCTTAGGTACTCCATTATCCAATGGAGTACCTTCCCTTTCACTCCAGCCTGCATCTTCAGCTTTTTCACTAGCCTCTTGTGTGGTACTGTGTCAAAGACTTTCTGGCAATCCAAAAATATGCAGTCTGCTCACCTCTCTCTTGCCTGATCTTTGTTGCCTGGTCGTAGAATTAATTTAATCCTGTGAGGCCATCCCTGAACCGATGTTGATGCTGTGTTACAAAGTTCTTCCGCTCCAGATGTTCCACAAGCTTTTTTTCGCACAATCTTCTACATCAACTTGCATGGTATGCAGGTTAGGGACACTGGCCTGTAGTTCAGTGCCTCCTGTCTATCCCCTTTCTTGTATATCGGGAGTACATTAGCCGTCTTCCAAATTTTTGACAATTTCCCTGTTACCAGTGATTTATTATACATTATGGAGAGTGGCAGGCACAATGCTTCTGCTCCTTCCTTTAGTATCCAAGGGAGATTCCATCCGGGCTTATAGCCTTTGTCACATCCAACTCTAGCAAAGCTTCCTTACTTCCGCACTGGTAATCTCAAACTTTTCTAGTGGTTCCTGGTTAACAATTCCCTCTCTTATCTCTGAAATTTCCCCTTACTCTAATGTGAAGACCTCCTGGAATTTGTTATTCAGTTCCTCGCACACTTCCTTGTCATTTGTAGTGAATCCTTCTGCCCCTATCCTTAATTTCCTTACCTGTTCCTTTACTGTTGTTTTTCTCCTGATGTGGCTATGCAGCAATTTAGGCTGAGTCTTTGCCTTGCTTGCGATGTCATTTTCGTATTGTCTTTCTGCCTCTCTTCTCATCCTGACATATTCATTCCTGGCATTCTGGTATCTTTCTCTCCTCTCCAGTGTCCTGTTATTCCTATAGTTTCTCCACGTCCTTTTACTTTGCTGCTTAGCTAGCCTACATCTCTGATTAAACCATGGGTTTCTCATCTTCATTTCTCTGTTTTCCTTTTGGGCTGGGACAAACTTGTTTGCTGCGTCCTTGCACTTTTGCGTGATGTAGTCCATCATGCCTTGGACCGTCTTTCCCCTGAGCTCTGATTCCCATGTTATATCTGTTAGGAATTTTCTTATCTCCTCATAGTTTCCATTTCGGAATGCCAGCCTTTTGTTTTCAGTTCCCCTCCTCGAGTTTAATAACCCTTCTTCAACCAGGTACTCAACCACCAGTACACTGTGGTCGCTCATTCCTACCCGGGTCTTGAACCGATTTCCCTTATATCGGAAGACTAGGTCAAGTCTCGCTGGAGTGTGTGTGTGTGTGTTTACAAGGAGGATTCGACAGCTGTATACATGTCTGCAAATGTTTCAATATATGTATGAATGTATAGAAAACAATTCCCAAAATGTTAGTGAATACATTTTGAATAAAGACGAAATTTCTATTTACCTCAGGATTCGAACGCATGTAATATGTATGTATGTATGTATGTATGTATGTATGTATGTATGTATGTATGTATGTATGTATGTATGTATGTATGTATATTCTAGCATGTATGTATTCATGGCACACTTCATGTATACATACTGCAAAGAGCTGACAAACTTTATATTGTATTGCAAACATGAAAAATATCGATATCCGTTTCCTGTTGCACTTTGACAATAAAAACTGCCGGACAGCGTTTGCTCTGGCAGGTGTGGGGGCTAGGGTTGTGGCAGGTGTGGGAGCTGGGGTTGTGGCAGGTGTGGGGCTGGGGTTATGGCAGGTGTGGGAGCTGGGGTTGTGGCAGGTGTGGGGCTGGGGTTGTGGCAGGTGTGGGGGCTGGGGTTGTGGTAGGTGGGGGGCTGGGGTTGTGGCAGGTGTGGGGGCTGGGGTTGTGGCAGGTGTGGGAGCTGGGGTTGTGGCAGGTGTGGGGCTGGGGTTATGGCAGGTGTGGGGGCTAGGGTTGTGGCAGGTGTGGGGCTAGGGTTGTGGCAGGTGTGGTGGCTGGGGTTGTGGCAGGTGTGGGGGCTGGGGTTGTGGCAGGTGTGGGGGCTGAGGTTGTGGTAGGTGTGGGGGCTGGGGTTGTGGTGGCTGAGGTGGTGGCAGGTGTGGTGGTAGGTTTGCTGGCTAGTACTTACCTACTTGTACTTACCTATTTGTGCTTGCGGGGGTTGAGCTCTGGCTCTTTGGTCCCGCCTCTCAACAATCAACAGGTGTACAGTTCCTGAGCCTACTGGGCTCTATCATATCTACACTTGAAACTGTGTATGGAGTCAGCCTCCACCACAGAAATANGGACATAGACGAAATGTTCACACGGAATAGTAACAGAACGAGGGGACATGGATGGAAGTTAGAAACTCAGATGAGTCACAGAGATGTTAGGAAGTTTTTCTTTTAGCGTGAGAGTAGTGGGAAAATGGAATGCACTTAAGGAACAGGTTGTGGAAGCCAATACTATTCATAATTTTAAAACCAGGTATGATAGGGAAATGGGATAGGAGTCATTGCTGTAAACAACTGATGCTCGAAAGGCGGGATCCAAGAGTCAATGCTCGATCCTGCAGACACATATAGGTGAGTACATATAGGTGAGTACACAGGTAGGGGCCAGGTAGCCTGGTGGATAGCGCGCAGGACTTGTAATTCTGTGGCGCGGGTTCGATTCCCGCACCCGGCAGAAACAAATGGGCAAAGTTTCTTTCACCCTGAATGCCCCTGTTACCTAGCAGTAAATAGGTACCTGGGAGTTAGTCAGCTGTCACGGGCTGCTTCCTGGGGTGTGTGTGTGGTGTGGAAAAAAAAAAAAGTTGTTAGTGTAGTTAGTAAACAGTTGATTGACAGTTGAGAGGCGGGCCGAAAGAGCAAAGCTCAACCCCCGTAAAATACAACTAAGTGAATACAACTTAGTGAATACACACACACACACACACACACACACACACACACACACACACACACACACACACACACACACACACACACCACACACACACACACACCAGGTTGGAGAAACTAACCCTGATGTTAATTATGCCAGCTAAGGCTTTAACTCTTAAATAATACCAACCTGCATTGATCCCATCCAGTAATTACTCATAACTTACAATAAACACGATACTTGACATTGGTTCTGGTCTAGAGTCCCTTGGCAGTGTTGACGAGGTCTGTTGATATGTTTGTCTAGTGTGCACACTGTGGTCGTGCACTCTGTTGTCGTGCGCAGTGTGGTCGTGCACTCTGTGGTCGTGCACTCTGTGGTCGTGCACAGTGTGGTCGTGCACAGTGTGGTCGTGCACTCTTGTCGTGCACAGTGTGGTCGTGCACAGTGTGGTCGCGCACACTGTGGTCGTGCACAGTGTATTCGTGCACACTGTGGTCGTGCACAGTGTGATCGTGCACTCTTTGGTCGTGCACAGTGTGGTCGTGCACTCTTTGGTCGTGCACAGTGTGGTCGTGCACAGTGTGGTCGTGCACAGTGTGGTCGTGCACTCTTTGGTCGTGCACAGTGTGGTCGTGCACTCTTTGGTCGTGCACAGTGTGGTCGTGCACAGTGTGGTCGTGCACTCTTTGGTCGTGCACAGTGTGGTCGTGCACAGTGTGGTCGTGCACAGTGTGGTCGTGCACAGTGTGGTCGTGCACAGTGTGGTCGTGCACAGTGTGGTCGTGCACAGTGTGGTCGTGCACTCTTTGATCGTGCACAGTGTGGTCGTGCACTCTTTGGTCGTGCAGTGTGGTCGTGCACAGTGTGGTCGTGCACAGTGTGGTCGTGCACAGTGTGGTCGTGCACTCTTTGGTCGTGCACAGTGTGGTCGTGCACTCTTTGGTCGTGCACAGTGTGGTCGTGCACAGTGTGGTCGTGCACTCTTTGGTCGTGCACACTGTGGTCGTACACAGTGTGATCGTGCACACTATGGTCGTGCACACTGTGGTCGTGCACAGTGGGGTCGTTCACACTGGTCGTGCACACTGTGGTCGTGCACAGTGGGGTCGTGCACACTATGGTCGTGCACACTGTGGTCGTGCACAAGGGGTCGTGCACAGTGTGGTCGTGCACAGTGCTTGAGCAGCCAAGTGCCTGCCACCTGCAATTGAGATCAGAATAGCCAAATTAAAACATTGGAATTAAATCTGTTTGCAAATGTTAAATACCTGTGACTGGCTGGCCTGAATTACAATTAAGTCAAATTCAAATAAATTAATCCTGCAAAGTTTTGTTTGGAATCCAAGCATTGATGTTGCTGATATTTATGTTTAAACATCATTTCTCATCAAAGAAATGATGTTAATACAATGCATTTCTCTCCATGATTAGTAACAAGATGACTACACCTACACCATGTTAAGATGCACTTCTTGTGGGAGTGTCTCCTCTGCTGCCCCTTCTCCCACATCATCTTCCAGTGCTCCCATGGTAGTTTCCCTTCCCTCGTCCATACCATACTCCCATGAACCTCAACATGGGAGTGTCACCCATGAAAACCCCCCCCCCTCACTCACCCATACCATCTTCCCATGGGAATTTCTCCTCTACAGCCTCTCCGGCTGCTCCTCCAATTTATCTTGCGAAACCCACTCATCCTGTCCAATCTCCTCTTGTCCCTTCCATCCAATCTCTTCCTCTATTCACTCCCCTCCCATCCACCCCCTCCTGCTCCTCCTCTCCCGTCTTACCTGCTAAGCTGCCAGCTTCAACCTTTCCTGACGACCCCTCTGGTTCCTGCATCCATGCCAACTCTCACGACTCAAAGAGAAGGCACGTTAGAAAGTAGTGTGTGAAGAAGGAAGATTACGACATCAAAAGGGGTGAAAAAGATGAGAGGTGGAATATCTCGTAGCCATTATGTGACCACCGTCTGTAAAGCCTTCAAAGACAACTGGGTGATGAACCTGGAATGGAACCCAGGTGGAAAAGTGTATACATATATTTACTTGAATGTTCCTTAGCCTCCAGCATCTCCAAGTGCCTTGACGGGGAGATGAAGATAGTTGTGTGTGTAAAGTTCTTTCTCTTGGGGCTGAGAATTTTGTCCGGCTGAATTATGAACTGGTGCCTCTGAAATCCTGAGTAAATCTATCAAAATATGTGTATATATATATATATATATATATATATATATATATATATATATATATATATATATATATATATATGTCGTACCTAGTAGCCAGAACGCATTTGTCAGCCTACTATGCAAGGCCCGATTTGCCTAATAGGCCAAGTTTTCATGAATTAATTGTTTTTCGACTACCTAACCTACCTAACCTAACCTAACCTAACTTTTTCGGCTACCTAACCTAACCTAAACTATAAAGATAGGTTAGGTTAGGTTAGGTAGGGTGGTTAGGTTCGGTCATATATCTACGTTAATTTTAACTCCAATGAAAAAAAATTGACCTTATGCATAATGAAATGGGTAGCTTTATCTTTCATAAGAAAAAATTCGAGAAAATATATTAATTCAGGAAAACTTGGCTTATTAGCAAATCGGGCCTTGCATAGTAGGCCAAAAAGTGAGTTCTGGCTACTAGGTACGACATATATATATATATATATATATATATATATATATATATATATATATATATTATATATATATATATATATATATATATATATGTTCCCTGGAATACGACCCGCCAAGTCGTTTAACAACCAGGTACCCCTTCACTGCTGGGTGAACAGAGGCTGCAGTTAAGGATTGGCGCCTAGTCAATCCTCCCTGGCCAGGATACGAACCCATGGCAAAGCACTCGCGAA
>WNGS01159577.1:0-27131 GCA_020271785.1 Procambarus virginalis
CTCTCTGCCCACTGGTCGGCGACTTGTACTTTCTTTAACCCTCAAACTGCGCATATCGTATATAAATGATATCAGTGACAAAACCGAAACCGCGCACATCATTTATATATGATTTCGTGTCTAGCGCTATAATTTAAACGCCCCGCCTGGGATAGGGGCAGCTATAGTACAGCCACGACTGATAGTTGCCAGATGCCACCTAGAAAAAAAATCCAGCCCAACATTCTTGGGTGTGAGAGCGTCAGTATTGAGCAAGCCACCAAGGCTGGCGCACGCAGCACGAGCTCACAGCACCGCTGTTCAGCTTGTGACCACAGCATCGCCTACAAATGCCATAATATAAATGATACTGCTATTATTTAGCAGTGATAGTATTACTGATGCCCCTGACTGTGATAAAACTGACCAGGATTCTGATAACAGCTTGATTGTGGTGATATTTAGCGCTGTGCTCGATGGAGGGAGGAGTACGGCTGTGGAGGGAGGGTTGTGGGCGTCGTCTTCTGACTGTGTGTGGCCACCATTTATTGACTGCACTCACCATACCAGCTTAGTGGTTCGCTATGGTGAACACAAATGTAGATACTTATATATAACGTGTGTATAGTGTGAGATAACAGCGAGAGGAGTAGGTTGGGAGCCGCCATTTTGGTGAGGGAGGAGCGTCGTCTGCACGACTTGGCATGTTGTTTACTGGTGGCCACTATGGTCTTTGGGCACCATACCAGCTTATTTGTACAAGTATGGTGAATAAAACAGGTAGATACTTATATATAATGTGTGTATATAGCGTAATAACACCACAACCAATATTGTTGGAGGAGAAATATTAGTGCGTCTGGCCTTGAGGGTGGCCGCCGATCAGCTGACTGTGGAGTAGCTACGTCTTTGTGCCTTTACTCACCATACAAGCTTAGATGTACAGTTATGGTGAACAAAACATGTAAATACGTATATATAACGTCTGTGTATAGTGAATAAATGCAAAAACAGTATTGTGGGAGGTGAATGAGGGTGAGTGAGGTGGTGTTGAGGGAGGGAGTGGCAGTGAGTGGCTCGCTGGTGTGTGGCGGCCACTCCTCGTTGCTTTTTGACTCACAAGACCAACTTAGTAGTTCGTTATGGTGAACAAAACATGCAGATACTTATATATAACCTGTGTATATAGTGTAACAACAGCAAAACTATTTGTTTATTGTTTTATGAACATAATAATTGAATCACTTATATGCACACCATAATTTTGAGTACAGCGATGGTTCACACATTTTATAATATAAATATACCACAATTCACTGTATGGAATAATATTACTGCAAAAAAACTAAAAAAATCAATCAGAGACATTGAAATAATTAGGTAATAATATATTTGTGGCAACTGCCGTCTGACAGCTCGGGCGGAGTAGACCTCGTCTGGCAAAGGCTCTGCCAACGCCCCTTTTTTGCCACACTTCCCTACCCTACTGCGGCTAAAATATGCCACCTACGATTTTTTTGTTATTTTTTTCCGTGATCAGGGAACAAAAACAAACACTTCTATAAGACGAAAGAATTTTTTGGATTTTTTTTTTTTTGCGCCTGTGGGTGTGAATTCCATTTGGGCCCCTAGCGGTTTGAGGGTTAAAGTGTATGTGTGTGTGTACGCATGTGCATGTGTAAGCTGTATGTGTGTGCACATGTGTATATGCATGTGTGTGTAACATCCCTTGTGTGTATGTGTATATGTTTATGTATGTGTATATACATAATGTGTATATGTGTATGTGTACTTTTCTTTCAGAAAGGGCTCTGTTCCCTTCTCTGTTGACGAGGTGCTGGGGAGCAGCTTGTTCTGTTGACTCTCGCATGGTCCCGCTGTTTGTGGGTGCTTTTGGTTGTCTTCCCGCCTCTGGTGGCGTTGGTGGACGGCTTCTCCCCCTTTTTGGGGACGTTCAGAGCTGGCGGGGTGGGCTTCTTCTCCTGCACTTCGTCATGTCATCTTAGTGGGTGTGTGGACGTGGTCGATCTGCCCCATCCTTCCGGGGTTCCAGTCTGCTCTTTGCAGACATGGGCCTTTCGCATCTGCGGTTCTTCTGGACTTTGTCAGTCTGCGCCCTGGATTCTGTGCCCTCCCCGGAAGACTGTTGTCTCCTGTCCAGCTTCTGTTGGGGCTGGGTGCCTGGATGGTGGCCCTGGACCTCCAGGTCACTTCTTGGCACGTTCCTCTCCAGTTTTCCGGGACTGGCGCAGTTGGTGGTGGGGCTTCAGGCTTGCTGCTTTTTGTTGCCTTCCCTATTTTGTAATTGGCACTTGGTGTATTTTTGCATCTTTACCGGATCTTGGTGCCCTGTCTGAGTCTGCTTGAGATTCGATGTCTGTCCTACCTCGACGACTGGCTGGTGTGGGCTCCCAGTCAGTCCAAAAGTCTGCTCGCCAGGGGTGTGGTTCTTTCTAGGTCGCCGGGTTTGGTTTCCTGGTGATCTGGAGGCCATTCCATCTGTTTCCGTACCGGGTTCGGACCTGGGCCTTGTTTGGGGCTATTGGGCCACTCCTTGTCTTTCCCTCCAGAAGTGTTACTGTGGCTGTGGTCCCGCCTTCGGCTGTTCCTGAGGGGTTCCTGGGTTGCTCAGCGGTTGCTTGAGCGGGAGTCTGAACTTCGACGTGCTGGTCTGCCCGCGGGGTTGGGTTTGGCTTCTGCATCTGTTTGGTTCCTTTGGAGACTCCCCTTCCGCCTCTTGCAATCGTTGGGTTCGTTTCTCTGGGGATCTTGTGTTGGTGCTGCGTTACCAGCTTCCTCTTGGGGTTTTCGGGGTTCCGTGCCTTGGCACCTTCCCGAGTCTTCGTTCGATGTGTTCACGGATGGGTCATCTCTCAGCTGGGGCTTTGTGACCACTGCTCACCAGGTCAGCCGGGGATGGTGGAGTCTGTCTGTCCGTCGGGCTCACAGTGTGGTTCGGGAGTTCGTGGCTGTCTGGTTTGCGCTTCGGAGGGTTTGGGTCACTAGGTGCTCTACCATTCGAATCTGTTAGGACTGTTCTCTGGCGGTTCTTGCTGGAACCACAGGGTTTCTCTTAGGTGTTGACCTTTGGGGTTGGTTCCTTAGAGTGGCTCGTTTGCTGGCTTCTCAGGGTTTGGCTAACCGTGAGGTTCATGTCTGGGGTGTGTCCTACGTCCTGCGGATAGCTGTCTCGGTTCATTCCTCTGTTCGCGGATTGGCCAGTCATCACTGACTCGTTTTGTTGGCTATGCCGGACATATGGACTCCTGGCCATGGACGTTTTCGAGTCGGCGTGGTCTAAGTGTCGCCCAATTTATGTGGCGCCCTTACCCACCTACGAGGCGTTCACAGTTGCTTTTTGGCAGGAATGGTCGAGGTGGGGGGTACCTGTTCCTCTTCTCCCGGTCCAGCTGTTGCTTCGGGTTCTGGCTCGGTTGCAGCCCATCCCACGAGAGCAGTCCTTATGGTTTCTTGGTGGCCAGCCCAGCTTTGTTTTCAGACGCTGCTTGATAGGTGTCCGAACCCGGTCCATTTTCCTGCAGCTCTGCCTCTTCAGCAGGTCGGATCGGTCCTGTACGTGACTGGTTCAGGCTTCATACATCAGGCTGCGAGCAGCCGCGTCCAACAGCCTGCTTGATCAGTGCAGCAACCAGGAGGCCTGGTCGATGACCGGGACGCTAAGCCCCGGAAGCACCTCAAGGTAACCTCAAGGTAAGGTTCTCCTCGGCTCTTTGCATCTGGTTTTTTATGCGGGTCTCACCATCTCTGTGGTGTTCAGGTGGCTTTGTTGACAATGTCCCACCTGCGAGCTTCGTCTTGGCGACAGTATGACGTTCCTGGTGTTTCTATGCACTTTTTTCTTGCTCTTTGTAGGTTGTCGTCTCTTTCGCATCGGGTTGGCTTGTCCTTTCTTGGGTTTTCAGGACTACAGTTATTTGATGTTTCTTACTGTCGCCTTGTTTTGTGTGGCGCTGGCGAAGCCGCTCCGGCTTGCGTTCGGGGTGGACTTTGCATCTGCCCCGTTTTGTACGCTTTCTCGTGTTTTATTTCACCTCCGGCCTGCTCATGTGTCGCCTGAGCCGTCCTGGTCCTTGATCAGGGTGCCTTCTTATCTTATCCTCAGTTTGTGGTAGCCCCTTCAGTTCAGGTTTCTGCTCTTTGGTACTGGTTGTAGATTTGTACGTGTGCAGCCTTTCTCCGTCCTGGTGACGGTCGAGACGGCTGCTTTCCGGAGGGGTTCTTGGGTTATTGGTGCTTGTTGGTTTGACCAACAAGCAGATAAGGAAAACCCCAACCATAAAGGGGTTTTTCCAGGGCCATTGCTCCCTGAAACCTCTCTGAAGGGGCCAGGTTCTGGCGCTGGTCCCTGGTAGGTCTGAACTCCTTAGCTAATGTACCGGTCTAATATAACATACATTAGCCCGATAAGCTCCAGGGAGCCTCCGGGGCTCACCCAGAAAATGGCGTTTCATTACATTCAACGCTGGTTTTATGGACTGGGAAGCTAGCTTGAGGCGAATTTATCGCTGGTTTTGTCCTGATGAATTCTTTTTGCCTACTCTGTAGGCAGCAATAATGTCTGTTTTATTTAGAGTGACACGCAATTCGTCTTTTATGAGAGCATGAACAATTTCAATACACTTTTCACCTTCATTTTCCACAGGAATATCTTGGGATGAAACAAAAACAGAGTCAAGCAACTTTTGCTGGTCTTGTTCATCCTGGGAGATGGAATGTTGGGCGGACAATGTACTGATACATGCAGTCATTTTGTTGAGAGCTTCCTCTTGTTTTTTTTATGGCTTCATCAGTTTTCAGACGTATGTTTTCCTCGCGGAGATCATTCAAGTCAAGCTGGAGTTGATCATGGCTAGCCTTAAAGTTTCTAATATCCTCGCGGAGGAGGGTTATTTCTTCTTGTTGTTGATGGAGGTTCGCACGGTTTGCTTGATTCTCAGTTTGAAGATTCAGGATGATTGTATTTTGATTCTCAAGTCTTATTATCTTATATTGTTAAAATGCAGTCTCTGATCACGAGAAACTAAAAAAAAATATTGTATGTGATATAGTTTAGCCGTGATAGAGCTGAGAAGTTGAGCAAATTATGGGCGCTTGGCAATGGAGCGCTCGGGGTCACTAGACCCCGCCACTCTGTGGAGAAGCAGTTGCAGCAAATATAATATTTTACAATTATTTTGATGTTTCTCATTCGTTTCTTCTCTGTTTTTTTGCTGTAATATTATTCAAAAGGGTTTAATTTGTGGAATTTATATAGTTCAATGTGTGGAACAGTGCAATGCTCAAAATTATGGGGCTCATATATGTGATATGTATATTATATTCTACGATCAATCAAACAGTGTTTTTGCTGTTATTACAATATATACACACATATGTAGTAGGTAGGTATATACAATGTGTTCACCATAACGAACCACTAAGTTGGTATGGTGAGTCAAAACATCAAGAGTGGCCGTGACACAGCAGTGAGCAGATGCCCTCCTTTAACACCCACTCGCCAACATTCCTCCTCCCACTGTACTGTTATTGTTTTATTACACTATTTACACATATTATATATAAGTATCTTCATGTTTCATGCACCACAACTATACAACTAAGCTGGTATAGTGTCCAAACAGCATAGTGTCCACCATACACTGCATAACAAGTCACACAGCAGCCAGCAGGTGACAGCCTCACTCACTCCCTCACCAATACCTCCTTCACCAAAATGACTCTTCCCGACATACTCCTTTTGCTGTTATTACACTCTCTTTCTCTCTCTCTCTCTCTCTCTCTCTCTCTCTCTCTCTCTCTCTCTCTCTCTCTCTCTCTCTCTCTCTCTCTCTCTCTCTATATATATATATAATATATATATATATATATATATATATATTGTGACGGTAAAGTAGTGGAGTATGGTGGTCGGCAGTCTTCCACTGGCAGATGTTAAGGCCGGGCCACATAAATATTACAAAGAAAAAAAAAAGAAAAAAAAGAATGACTGCGTGTTTGATAATCTGTGGTAAGGTAAGGGAAGAGACATAAAACACAATAATAAACAATGCTCTTTAATAACACTAAGAAACAAATTGAAATAAAGGCAAAAATCTTGGCTTAATGGTGCAGAACAACAAGTGGAAAAATAACTGAACATAAAACTAGATTACGGTAAAGGGAGAAGTGACATACAATAACAAGCAAATTAATATTAGTGCTGGGAATATATGCGCTAGCTATAAACCTCTATTTGATCACACGAGGTGAGTCAACTTAGGTGTTCATAGCATGAGAGCACTAGATATTCTGGTGAGAGAATGGCTGGGCGGTCCTGACAATGGCTAGCGAGGAATGTGATTGGCGTGGAGCTGGAGTGGTGTGTTGTTTAACGGCCAATGAGAACGCAGCGTCCGGTAACAAGCAGTTTGTCTGGGACTGTAGCCGTCGGCGCGACCAGGTGTGCAGAAGTGGGGGGGGGGGAAGGAGGGATTTGCAGGTGCGTATGGCTGTCTTGATATATACGTTAAGCCACTATAAAACGTATCTTGCATATTGTTGAGAACGGGGCGATGAGAAGATATAGCAGGCTAAATCTCTGGGAAGAGATTATCGTCACAATATATTATATATATATATATATATATATATATTATATATATATATATATATATATATATATATATATTTAAATATGACCGAAAAAGTAAGATTAATAATTCTAACACGAATTTTCTCAATGTTTCTTATATTCTTTTTCAATGTTGATGGTAACTGAAAAATCAATTCTCCAAGTTCATTTTTATTTCTAGTCTGACGCGACACTTGAGCGCGTTTCGTAAACCTTATTATGTTTTTAAAGACTTTAGTATACACACACAACTATAACTGAACAGAGTTTAAACAGCTTTGATTTTCTCTTTTATACCTGCATTTGGGCGAGATGACATATGTTACAATGGTTTTTGATGAGGTGAAAACAAACTTTCAACACAACACAGAACACGAAACAATGGGTATAAGCTAAAGGGAAGATAGAAGTAACTGCAGAGGGCCTATTGGCCCATATTTCTTGATGCTTCTATATTGGAGCGGAGTCTTGAAGTGGGTAGAATGTAATTGTGTGTTAATTGAATGTTGATTGCTGGTGTTGACTTCTTAATGTGTAGTGCCTCGCAGATATCTAGCCGCCTGCTATCGCTGTATCTATCAATGATTTCCAACAAAAAACACGGAAATCATCAATAGATACAGCGATAGCAGGCGGCTAGATATCTGCGAGGCACTACAAATTAAGAAGTCAACACCAGCAATCAACAGCCAATTAACGCACAATTATATTCTACCCACTTCAAGACTCTGCTCCAATATAGAAGCATCAAGAAATATGGGCCAATAGGCCCTCTGCAATTACTTCTATTCTTCCTTTTAGCTTATACCCATTGTTTCGTGTTCTGTGTTGTGTTGAAAGTTTGTTTTCACCTCATCCAAAAACCATTGTAACATGTCACCTCACCCAAATGCGGTATAAAAAAGAAAGTCAAAGCTGTTTAAACTCTGTTCAGTTATAGTTGTGTGTAAACTAAAGTCTGAAAATGTAATAAGTTTTACGAAACGCGCTCAAGTGTTGCGTCAGACTAGAAATAAAAATGAACTTTTGGAGAATTGATTTTTCAGTTACCATCAACAGTGAAAAAGAATATAAGAAACATTGAGAAAATTCGTGTTAGAATTATTATTCTTACTTTTTCGGTCATATTTAATAATAAATGTCTACAGGAAAGACTGCTACCAAAATATACTAATATATATATATATATATATATATATATATATATATATATATATATATATATATATATATATATATATATATATACAGTGGGACCTTGACATTTGATTGCTCCTACTTACGATAATTTCGAGTTACGATATACTGTAACCCCGCGCTTATCCGGGATTCGAACATCCGAAAAACGCCCTTATACGGCCAAAATCGTGATCGAATAAAGTTATCACAATATCCGGTCAAAATGGCCACAGGAACCGGATTAAAGCGTGTTTGGCCGGATGAACATTAGGCCATACCGTATTAATCCCGTCTGTGGCTCTAGACACATGGTGGAGGAGGGGGTGAGGAGGGTGGGTGGTGTCAGGAGGGTGGGAGGAGAGCGTCGGGAGGGACCACTGGGTACAGGAATTACCATTAATTTTAGAACAATTAATCATAGCGAAAAACAAATGAAATAAGTACTAGTAATTATGTAATAACAAATAAATAAGTTTTCTAAAAGCAATGTGCACAGGCTGAAGTTTCCTTAAAAATATTCTCCTGGCAGCCTACGTAAGGTGCTATAGCTGCCCCACGCCAAGTGGACCCGTCCAACACTGGTCAACCCATGTGCGTCCGTCCCTCATGTTATACACAGTGCTGCGCCATTAGTGAAATATTTTTTTAAATAACTTTTTTATTTTCATAGTAACTTTAAATATTTTTGGCCAAGACTATGTCTGGTAGCAGCATCAATTGTTCTGTAGGTGTTAAGAGGAAGAAAGTTGTCCTAACAATTAAAGACAAGATACTGTTATACACCTCAACGAGTGAGGCGTCACAGTGCTGCGCCATTAGTGAAATATTTTTTTAAATAACTTTTTTATTTTCATAGTAACTTTAAACATTTTTGGCCAAGACTATGTCTGGTAGCAGCATCAATCGTTCTGGAGGTGTTAAGAGGAAGAAGGTTGTCCTGGCAATTAAAGACAAGTTACGTGTTGTTCAACCAGTGAGGCGTCACAGGCAGCCAAATGCCTTCAACAAGTGAGGCGCCACAGGCAAGCCAAGCGCCTTCAACCAGTGAAGCTTCAGCAGCTGGCAGTCAAAACTAACTTTGCTTAATGAACTGTACAGTATTTTTAAGTGTTAATTTTAGTGTTGTGTTAGTATAGGTTACGTAAATTGTTAACAATTCTTAACTTCAAGATGTGTGGCATCAATCAAGAAGATGAACACCAACAAGGTAAGTTGAGGTTTCTAGTTGAATATCTAATAATTATATGTGGCAAGGCAATTCAAATTATGTTGTTTGTAGTATAAAAACGGGGCGGATGTGACGTCTACCCCAAAAGCTAGCTTTTGGGGTAGACGTCACATCCGCCCCGTTTCGTAAGCTTTCCCATACTATGTTTCACCTCCGGCCTGCTCATGCACCTCCTGAGCCGTCCTGGTCCTTGGACAGGGTGCTCTCCTATCTTTCCTCTCTTCGGTTTGTGGTGGCCCCTTCGGTTCCTGATTGTTTTTCCAAGGCTTTGTTTTTGTTGGCATTGGCCTCTGGGGGCCGGGTAGGGGAGCTTCATGCTCCCCTCCGGCGCAGGGGTTTCTGCTCTTTTGGTCCTGGGGGTAGGTTTGTCCGTTTGCAGCCTTCTCCATCTTTTCTGAGACGGCTGCTTTCCGGAGGGGTCCATGGGTCATTGATGCTTGGTTGGTTCTGCCGGGGGTGCACCATGTGTTGTGTCCTGTTGCGGCACTTCGCCGTTACTTGCGCGCTTCAGCCGGGGTAGCTTGGGATGCGCTTTGGGTTGATCCGGTTTCCCTCGTTCCCTGTTCCAGGGCTCGGGTCTCCCTGGTTGTCCGCAGGGTTATTAAGTCTAGCCAGCCTGCGGTCTATCCTCGCGCCCATGATGTTAGGAAGTTTGTGGCTTTGGCTGCTGTGTTTGGTAATATGTCTTGGGCGCTGGATTTTGGAAGTCGAACAGGGTCCTGGCCGCCCATTATTTGGTGAACGTCCCTGCTCCTCGGCGTTCTAGTGTTGCTTTGGGTCGCAGGTTGCAGCCAGTTGTCTCGACTTCGCGTTGAGGAGTTTGTGGCCGCCGCCTCCCGGGTGAGTCCCTTTTTCCTTCTCTTTAGGTATGTAGCTCCAGGGAGCCGTAGGGGCTCCCCACAGAAAACCAGCATTGAATGTAATGAAACGCCATTTTCTGGGTGAGCCCCGGAGGTTCCCTGGCACCCCTCCCTCCCATCTGGTCGGCGGGGTTTTCGCGTTGGTTGACGCCTAGTTTCCGAACTGAAGGCAGTGGGCGTGGTGAGGTCCGGGGCCCACCCGGACCTCACTGCTGCGCGGACGACCGGCGCGGCAGTAAAGTGATTGTTTTCCTTGGGATTGTAGGGAGTTTTCTACCTCTGTTCGGTTTTTGTTGTAGTTTCTTACCATATGGGGTTTGTTTTGTTACGCCTACCTTTCTGGGTGCCTAACCCCGGTCCATGGCAGATAAGGAAAACCCCCAACCATATGGGGTTTTCCAGGGCCATTGCTTCCTGAAACCTCTCTGAAGGGGCCAGGTTCTGCCGCTGGTCCCTGGTAGGTCTGAACTCCATAGCTAGTGTCCCGGTCTAACATAACATACATTAGCCCGATAAGCTCCAGGGAGCCGTAGGGTCTCACCCAGAAAATGGCGTTTCATTACATTCAACGCTGGTTTTTTGCCACACTTTCCTGCTCTATTGCGCCTAAAATATGCCACTTACATTTTTTTCCCGTGATCAGGGGACACAAATGAACACTTTTTATAAGTCAAAAGAATTTTTTTTATTTTTTTTTTGTTGGGCCTGTGGGTGTTGAAGCCATTATGACCCCTAGTGGCCCCAGGGTTAAAGGTGCCTATCACTAATACAGAGAAGGAGCACTGCTATAGCATGTATGAGAAGCAATGCACATATCGTTATTGTACGAGACTGCCGCACGTCACACAAGTGACAACTGGACTTCCACCTGTTTCTCCACACCACCGAGTGAATGAGACTGCTAGAGATTCTCTGTGTCCAACTGCTCGGTTCAAATATGTGTCATACATGCTTGTATCCCTAAATAGTTCATTTGTATGTCTTATAACCCTTCTGTTGCTAAGGGTTATTTGGCCTTTGTCACCCACAGGCACATAACAAAAAAAAATGTTCCTCTTAAAATGTTAATTTGTGTTCACTCACCACGAGAAAAATAAAAATAAATTGAATTGTACTTACCAATGACGTAAATGCGCCAACAATATGAACAATGACTTCACACCCTGCATGCTCGCTCATGCAAAGTGCGTCCCAGAGGCATATCATGTGCGGTCTTCAAGCAGCCAGAGTTGCCACGAATTTATTTTCACAGCATTATTTACAGTGTCTAGGCATATTTTATCATAATTTTTTTCACTGATTGTGTTGCATATAATGTTACTTGATGTTCAGTAATGATACAACTTGCATACATTGAGTATATACATGCGCACACAAATGTTTTCAATTATGTCATATGTATTCACATTTTCGTTATTATATTTACACACATCCACTCACTATTTACAGTTTTTTGCACTATTATGAACATTTAAAAGTCTTGGAGACAGTGGTAGTCGTTGAAGCAGTTGACAGCACACAATGGGATTGCACACGCTTCACATCATGTTTGCATCAATTTACGTTTCTGTGGTTTTACAAACTATGCAATCACGTTGGCCTATTGAACACTTTCCAGCTGGTGGCAAATGTTTTAGTCAGTGTCCTTTAAAACTCTCGATGGAAGTGAACCTGGGTGTAGCAACATGCTGCAACATTGGGTTCATGATGGGTCTTTGAATGCCAGGAATATCTTTGCCAAACTGTTAGTAACTGTGTCACAAGTGTAAACCAAACGAACGGAAACTTGGTTTACGTCCAATTTTCACCAGATACATATTGTAGCTGTTCAGCATGCTTATGTCAACAAGATGGAGAAACACTTTTTTCGTCCACTTCAGTGTTTTCCTAACACACTTGACAGTGCCCACTATCATGTCAGATTTATCAACCAAATGCATGTTGATATTATAGTCAAGAATACAATCTTGCTTATATACTGGTTCTTGCGTTACATGGTTCACCTTGCCATTGTTCACGATTGTACCATCATGAATGGTTGTCAGCAAGTTCACTTCTCTCTTGTCTTTCCACCTAACTGAGAGTATTTGATCACTTTTTCTTAGTTGGCAGTCACCAACTTCAAGTTTATTGTCAAACACTGGCATTTCCCTTATTCTTGGCTTTACTCTCTTGGCTCCTGCGTAAGGCTTTTGACACTGTCAACCACCAAAATCTTCTTCTTAAATTACATCATTATGGGGTCAGAGGACACTCCCTGCAATACCTCAAATCCTACCTTACTGACAGGCTCCAGTATGTTTCTGTGAATAATTAAATTTCTCCCACCCTACCCATCAACATTGGTGTTCCTCAGGGCAGCATACTTGGCCCTCTCCTCTTTCTCATTTACATTAATGACCTTCCAAATGCCTCCCAACACCTCAAACCAATTCTATTTGCTGACGACACAACCTTCATTTACTCCAGTCCTGACCCCCTTGCTCTAAATGCCACAGTAAATACTGAGCTAAATAAAAGTCCATCTTTGGCTAACTGCCAACAAACTCACTCTTAACGTTGACAAAACTTTTTATATTCTGTTTGGCAATAAATCCTCTAATCAAATAAATCTCAAAATAAACAATACCCAAATCTGTAACAAATTAGATGGCAAATTCCTTGCATTCTCATTGACCACAAGCTGAATTTCCAGGGACACATTCTAAATATATCAAAAAAAGTTTCAAAAACTGTTGGCATTCTTTCTATGATCAGATATTATGTACCCCGCCCTGCCCTGGTGACTCTCTATTACTCCCTCATCTATCTATATCTCAACTATGGTATTTGTGCTTGGGGTTCTACCCAAAATCATTTACGTCCTCTAATCACTCAACGCAAAGCTGCTATTAGGACAATATCCAACTCTGACCCCAACATCACTCGGTACCCCTACTCAAATCTCTGAATATGTTAGATATTAAGTCACTGCACATTCTCTCATGTGTATTATACATATATAAAACGCTGAACTGTAATGCCAATCCTGACCTCAAAAGCTTCATAGAAGGTTGTAACAGAACCCATGAGCACCACACCAGAAATAAATAGTTTTGATATTCCTAGAGTACAACTTAATCAAACTAGAAATGCTTTACAAATCAAGGGACCCAGAATGTTGAATGACCTTCCCAACCATCCGCCCTTAAATGGCGCATAGCTATATACCATTTGACACCCACAGGCGCATACAAAAAAAAAAAAATTATTTTTTCTTCCTAACCTGTTAATTTGTGTTCACTGATCACGGGAAAAATAATAACAAAATCGTAAGTTGAATATATTGGCCGCTATAGGGCAGGGAAGTCTGGCACAAAACAGGCGCTCACTCAGCATGCGTCCCAGGCGGTCTGTTGATCGCCAGCTGTCAGGCCAGAGTTGCCACAAAGAGATAATTGCCTAATTATTTCAATGTCTCTGATTGATTTTTCGTAGTTTTTTTGCTGTAATATTATTCAATAGTGTGTAGTGTGATATATTTATATAATGAAATGAGTGAATCATCGCTGTACTCAAAAATATGGTGTGCTTATTGTTGATTCAATTATGTTCATCAAACAGTGAACAAATACTTTGTCGGTTGTTACACTATATACACAGGTTATATATAAGTATCTGCATGTTTTGTTCACCATAACGAATCACTAAGTTGCTATTATGAGTCAAAAAGTAACGAGGAGTGACCGCCGTGTACCAGCCAGCCACTCACGCCCTCCCTCAAGTCATCTGACTCACCCACATTCTCCTCTCACAATACTGTTTTTGCTTTTATTCACTATATACAGACGCTATATATAAGTATCTACATTCGTGTTCACCATAACGAACCACTAAGTTGGTATGCTGAGTGGCAGTGGCAGCCAGTGGCAGCCCGCCACTGGCTGCCACTCCCTCACCTCACCTGACCTGCCACCATTTTCCACTCATCATACTGTTTTTGCTTTTATATACAGACGTTATATATAAGTATTTACGTGTTTTGTTCACCATAACTGTACATCTAAGGTTGTATGGTGAGTAAAGGCACAAAGACGTAGGACCTCACAGTCAGCTGATGGCTGCCGCCCTCAAGGCCAGACGCACTAATATTTCTCCTCCAACAATACTGCTTGTGGTGTTATTACGCTATATACACACATTATATAGAAATATTTACCGGTTTTATTCACCATACTTGTACAAGTAAACTGGTATGGTGCCCAAAGACCATCGTGGTCACCAGCAAACAACACGATAATTCCTGCAGACGACGCTCCTCTCTCACCAAAATGGCGGCTCCCAACTTCCTACTCTTGCTGTTTATACCCTCTATACACACGTTATATATAAGTATCTACATTTGTGTTCACCATAGCGAACCACTAAGCTGGTATGGTGAGTGCAGTCAATAAAAGGTGGCCACACACAGTCAGATAACAACGCCACCACCCTCCCTCCCACAGCATTACTCCTCCCTCCATGGAGCACAGCGCTAAATATCATCACAATCCTCTTATTATCAGACCCCTGGTCAGTTTTATCAGTCAGGGGTCTTCTGTAATAATAATATCGCTACATAATAGCATGAACAAGTATATTATGGCATTTTTAGGCGATGCTGTGGTCACAAGCTGAACAGCAGTGCTGTGAGCTCATGCTGCGTGCGTCAGGCTTGGTAGCTTACTCGATACTGAGGCCCCTAACACCCGGGAGTCTCGATACTGAGGCCCCTAACACCCGGGAGTTTGGCCCACGATTTTTTAAAAAATGGCGTCTGTTTACAAGAGCCCTGATGAAGGTGTGGTGAACCCCGTGTATCCACGGGCCGTTTAAATTTTGCGTAGTACTCCAACGCATCATATGATGCGATGCGCAATTTACTGCAAGTCGGTCAAAGCGTCATATGATGCGATGCGCAATTGAAGGGTTAAAGACTGTACCCCTCTCAACCAGTTTAAGATAAAAACGAAGCTATACCTAATAAATTCCCTGTAACCTACCTTACCCCTCTATTGTCAACCCATGTTCTGTTCTGATTTAAATGACGCTGTTTTGTCGACTGAATTGTATTTGTGCTGCTTTTTCAGCCATGTTCCCCCCTTCTTAACTCTTTTTTTATTTTGTTCTCAACTCATTTTGGTCCTTATGCTCAATTAGTATTAAGCCTTAGTCATTTAAGTTTTTCATGCCCGAAACGCTTTGTGAAATAGTGGCTTTAGGCATTGTATGTACTAGTCTTATCTATAAATCCATCACTCTCTGTAAAATCTCTTGTATGTATGTACCTTACCTAAATAAACATTTGATTTGATTTGATTTGATTACTGTGCCAACCAATCTAGTTCTATTTTCAATCAAGAACCTAGCTAGTAAGGAACTTGTATAGTAGTTATCCGTGTATAAAATGTGGCCCTTGTTCACCCATGGTGCCATCAGCGACTTCACCACACTACCTGAGAAACCATGTTGGTCATTACCGGGAATGTCTATATCACTAGCAAAATACAGAATCATGTGTAACACATATCATGTTTCACAGTCATAAAGAACAAAGAATTTCATTCCAAATCTGTTGTGTTTGGAGGGAATATACTGCTTGAAGGCAACACATCCTTTGAAAAGCACAAGGGATTCATCAATCACCAGCTTCTGTGCTGGTACATAGAAATCTCTGTTCTTTCCAATCACGTCATTCATAATGTGCCCGACTCTCCAAAGTCTATCATCCTCTGTCCGGTCTCATTACTTGCAAAATGAAGACACCTGAGGAGTATCTGAAACCTGTCTCGGGACATATATTTCCCGAACTAAGGTATTGGAACAGTTGGTCTTTGCTCAATAATCTGTGATAGCGTGTTTTACACAATGGTTCATCAACATATATAGTTATTTATTTATTTTATTTTATTTATTTATGCATATACAAGAAGGTACATTGGGAATGTGTGGATACATAAAATGGTAATTACAGTCTTGTAAAGCCACTAGTACGCGCAGCGTTTCGGGCAGGTCCTTAATCTAAGAAAATTTTAAGTAGGTAAATACTTGCAAGATTTATAAAAAAATGATAACAGATACATGGCAAGAAAAAAAATAGAGAAAATTGTAGGTACAGTGGATTAAAGCACATAGGCAGCTAAGATTGATTGCAATGACAGCTTGAATGGTAGTTGACAAAAATTGGTAGGCACAAAACAGCATATGGCTAGCACATAAAGAAGACAGCAATGAACACAATGATAAGGTTGGTAGGGTTAAATACATAAAAATTAGGAGATTGGGTAACACTAGGTACAGAGCAAATTTAAAGCTCAGTGTAGGAAACTAAGAAGATGAAATCAGGTACTTTTTGGTTTTGTTTTTAAATAAGGCAAAACTTTTACAGTTTTTCAATTCACTAGGGAGTGAGTTCCATAGACTAGGTCCCTTAATTTGCATAGAGTGTTTACACAGATTAAGTTTGACCCTGGGGATATCAAAGAGATATTTATTTCTGGTGTGGTGAAAATGGGTCCTATTACATCCATCCAGGGAGAGTTTCAGAGCATGGTTTGCATTTAAAAACAGGGTTTTGTAAATGTAGTTGACACAAGAGAATGTGTGGAGGGAGTTAATATTTAGCAAGTTTAGAGATTTAAACAAGGGAGCTGAATGTTGTCTAAAAGCTGAGTTAGTTATTATTCTGATAGCAGATTTTTGCTGCGTGATGATGGGCTTAAGGTGGTTTGCAGTGGTAGACCCCCATGCACAGATACCATAATTAAGATAGGGGTAGATTAGTGCATAATATAGTGAGAGGAGAGCGGAGTTAGGAACATAATATCTGATTTTGGAGAGTATACCAACTGTTTTAGAGACTTTCTTAGTTATGTGTTGTATGTGGGTGCTGAAGTTGAGTCTCTTGTCTAGGAATAGGCCAAGAAACTTGCCATCATTTTTATTACTGATGTTAATATTGTCTATCTGTAGCTGAATTGCATTTGATGATTTGCTTCCAAATAAGATGTAGTAAGTCTTTTCAATGTTTAATGTTAGTTTGTTAGTTGACATCCAGAAGTGGACTTTTTTAATTCATTATTCACAACATTATTTAGTGTATGTGGGTTGAGGTCTGAATAGATAAGGGTAGTATCATCAGCAAACAATATAGGTTTGAGAATATTAGAGACATTAGGCAGATCATTTATATATATAAGAAATAGAAGAGGTCCTAAGATACTGCCCTGAGGCACTCCAACGGTAATTGGTAGAGTGGAAGAAGTTGTATCATTGATGGTTACATATTGGTGTCTGTCACTAAGATAGGATCGGATGTAGTCAAGGGCAAGGCCACGGATTCCATAATGCTGAAGTTTAAGTAAGAGGTAGTTGTGATTAACAGTATCAAAGGCTTTTCTTAGGTCAATGAAGAGTCCAATTGGAAACTCATTTTTGTCAAGGGCTGAGTAGATTACGTCAAGGAGACTAATGATTGCATCGTTGGTGCTCTTTTGGGACCGGAAGCCAAACTGGCAGGGGCTGAGTATGTCGAATTTTACGAGGTAGGAATAGAGCTGTTTGTAAATAATTTTTCAAATATTTTTGATAGAATGGGTAGATTTGATATTGGTCTATAATTATTTATGTCCGCCGGATTGCCTCCTTTATGGACTGGCGTTACTCTTGCTTTTTTGAGGATATCAGGGAAGGTGTGACACTCTATAGATTTGTTGAACAGTAGGGCTATGGGTGAGGCAAGGGCATGGGAGGCTCTCTTGTATACAATGGACGGAATTTCACTGGTGTTCCCTGCCTTGGTTTTTAGAGAGTGTATGATGGACACAACATCTGCCGGGCTGATTGGTGAAAGGAGAAGAGAGTTTGGATAGCTGCCTGAGAGATATGTGTTAATATGTGTCTGAGTCTGTGGGATTTTACTGGCAAGATTAGCACCAACCGATGAAAAGAAACTATTAAATTCATTTGCCATTTCTAAATCAGTTGACAGTATATCCCCATCCTTGTAGAGCTTTATTTGGTTATGTGAGTGTTGCTTAGTTCCTAGGATACTAGAGATTGTTTTCCAAGTGCTTTTCATGTTACCTTTTGCTTCATTGAATCTATTCACATAATATGCTAGTTTTGCCTTTCTTATGATACTGGTAAGCATTGATGAGTACCTTTTAGCTACTTCCTTTGAAACTAGGCCAATCCTAAGTTTCTTTTCATATTCGTGTTTCTTGTTGATTGAGTTGAGAATGCCACTTGTGAGCCATGGATTGTTTAATCTTTTGTCAGTTACTTGCTTGGTAAGAAGGGGACAATGAAGGTTGTAGAGACTGAGAGTTTTGGAGAGGAAGAGGGTAGCTAATGAATTTATATCCTGGGTATTATTGAATTCAGAATCCCAGTTAATATTGTGAAGTGCATCTGTAAGATTGCCTAAAGCTGATTCACTGTGTAGCCTAAATGAAAGTTTCTTGCTTTTTGGTGGTGTTATGTCCATGTTTGCTATGAGAAAGGTAGGATAGTGGTCAGTTGTTCTGTCGTAGATTATACCAGGTACAAGGGGAACTGTTATGTTTGTCCATATGTGGTCCAAGGTAGTGGCTGATGTTTGAGTGACTCGGGTAGGTTTGGTGATTGTGGGGATTAGCATACAGGAGTTCATGCTGTTAAGGAAATAGTCAACTTGAGAGCAATTTTGTTTACCCAGGTCAATATTAAAGTCTCCTCCCAGAATGATGTGGTTTTGTTGAGATTGTTGTTTATAATAAGATTCCTTAGGTTGTCTGAGAAAGAAGCTATGTTAGTGTTGGGAAATCTATAGATGGCTCCAATAGTCAAAGAGGATTTAAGGGATTTAATTGTGAACTGAGCAAAAGTATATTCACAGTAGTCATCTCTGTCACTAATAACACTGTTGCAGATAAATGTATCTCGGTAATATATAGCTGTGCCACCACCTTTTTTATTAGGCCTACAGTTATGAATGGCTTTATAACCAGCTAAGTTGTAGAGTTGGGTATAGTCTTTATTTAGCCAAGTTTCTGTTAAAATAATGAACGATAAGTTAGTACCAAGTGCTGTGAGTAATGCATTTAAATCATCAAAATGTTTACCAAGAGATCTAACATTTTGGTTGTAAACTGATAAACAGGTGGTATTTTGGAGTTTGTTTTTAGCCTGGTGTGCTGTGAAATACTTGCAATAATGATGATCAATGTGCTGGTTGGTGTAGATATGAGATAGAAGATTTTGATCAGGATCAATATCAGTGTGCATAAAGATGCAGATAAAGGGATCACGATACAAGATACACGATAAAGCAAAACACAAGAATAAAAGCAAATACAATAAAATAGTAACAACTTAGAGGTAAAATAAAGATACAATAGATAGCCAGGAAGGACACAGAAGTTACATAAAATAAAAAACAAAAAATCAGTAGAGATTGACAATATAAATGTAAAATAAAAAATAATAAGAATAATAAATCATAAAGTAAAATGATCTTGAAGATAATTGGCTTAGTAATGGTTAATTAAAATCCTATAATTAGTATGAACCTAAGAAAACAAAATGAACTCAATAGATAATTCCGAAAAAAAAGATGACATGTAAAACTTATTAAATCTTGAAATTTACTCTAATATAAATCTAAGTGTAAAAATAAACAGGGTGAAAGTATATTCGTGTGGAATATTTTACTATGATACTGAGGTAGATGATTATATAAACAATTATACTATTAATTAATTCCAATAAATGATTACAAGAAACAAATACCAAGTTACTTTAAATATAACAGGGTAATAGAAAAGCCCTAGGTTTAGTGACAAGGGGATTAGCTAAGACCAAATAATTAAGAGTAAAAAAAACAGGCAAAGATGCCAAACAAAAAAATAAAAATAAAAATAAAATATAAAACCTTTGGAAAGGAAAGGCAGAGCTTAAGTACACTTTGGTTGTATGTGAGACTACAAAATATGTTCAGGTTATTCAGCTGATATCCCACAGTCATCCAGGAAAGAAGTGAGGTGTGCTTCAGTGGTTATCACATAAGTTTTTCCAGTGTCAGTCTTCCTAGCTATTATTTTACCATCACGCACAAAACAATGTTTAATAGCACGGGATCTTTTGCAGATTCCTCGTAGTTTAAATAAGAGATTTTGTCTGAACCTGGTTAGACATTCGTTCACATAAACATTGGATTTCCCAGCGACTGCAGCAGTGATAAGGTCTGACTTGCGGGAGCAGCTATCCAATTTCACACGAATCCTCCTGTTATTTGGACCAAAACTGTTATTGGACCTCCTGTTATTAGTGCCAAAAATACATACATTTCACCTACAGTTGTGTTTTTCCAATGCTTCAATCATGAATATTCTGTTATCTCTTTTCCAATAAGATGAGCCGCATGAAGGTTCGTTTGGTGTACAATATATTCCATTAACAGCTCATCATAAAATGCTGTATAATAATCCATTTCACACATGTCCTCACCAGTATCAGGGAAAAGGTCTGTAATCCCAAAATCTTTATTGTCAAAGGCAGGAATTAGAGGAATAAAATCGTCACCATCACTCGACACAAGTACACCTGATGTCCTGCGAGATGAAACAGCAACACTACAGCGAGGAATCATTGCACACCGTGGACCAGGAGCTGAAGCCCGTCTACGCAAAGTGCAGGTGCTACGTGAACGTGAGGTAAAATCATGTGAAAATGAGCGGATCTTGGTTCCTCATGTGGTACCATGCGGCAGCGCTTGGCTGGGCGAGACGCTGCTAACGCAACAAAATCTTGCTTGGTAACACCACTTGCACTAGTGACAGGCGTGGTAATACTATGCTCTGAATCCACTTCACTAAAACCAGAAAAAGAGTCACCTTCCTCTGACTCGTCATCCAAAATATCCTCATACTCCAAATAAGTACAAGAACTGTGTGGTCATGAGTGAACTGGAGAAGATACTGGGCGAGGCGGCACTGGTGAGCGTGTAGGCCTCACCATGGGAGCAGGCTGTATCTCAAATTCACTGTCTGTGCTACTATCATCGGTCAATTGTGTGTAGTCCTTATCAATGACCAAAACATCAATACTGTATCTTGCAAGGTAGCACATGAACTGTGTGGTCTGGCACGAAGTGGGGTCGAGTGAGGGCGAGGAGGCATGGGCGAGATGCTAGGCCTAGTCCTCATGGAATCATCATGTTCACACTCGTCGTTGGTCGTATCCACTTCTGAGGGCTGTGTGTAGTCGTGATCAATGTTGGAATCGTCAATATCAGAGTCATCACCATCTGGGAACAAATTCTTATTAATTTCATCCTCGGTCAGAGGTCGCGATGATGCCTCGTTGAGCGTGGTCGGTCGTTGGAACTTGATGCGCTCGCCATGGTGTCCGCCGGGTAACTGAGGCCTGTACACAGTGGCGGCCTACGCTAGATTTTTTTCTCAGCAGGCGTTTGTTTATGGTCGGGTGCGGCTCACTGATGACTTCCCCTATCCCACGCGGGGCGTTTAAATTATAGCGCTAGACATAGAAACAGCTATTGATGTATTGCGCGGTACCGGTTTTGTTAGTCAAATCATCTATATATGTATTGCGTGGTCTAAGGGTTAATATTACTGGGCCTAAGCACTCGTGTGGCTTTGGGCCGTGTATATTGGCCAGGTGTCTCCTCTTTGTCTTGATCTTATGGTGCTCCCTTATCCCTGGTAAGTGCCTGTGTTTTCTTCTTCTCCGTTGGTAGTTAGCTTCAGGAGCCTCAAGGGGCTTCCCCCAGAAAAGCAGTGTTGAATAAAATGAAATGCCAATTTCTGAGTGAGCCTTGGTGGCTCCCTGACCCTCCTCATTCCCTCCAGGTCATCAGGGTATCTGTCACATCTAACACACAACTGTGGGTGGAGAGGCCAGTTGACCATGTGCTTCCCCTACCTTCCCCAAAAAATTAATGAGGGATGTGTGATGAACGAGCTTGCGCAAGTTTAAAAAAATTTCAATCATTTGTTTATATTGGGGGTTAATTCTTTCGACGGTTCTCTATGCTGCAGTTTCTATTGAAGCCAGCAGTGGTTTGTTTTGCCTCTCTGACTTTCTGGGTGCCTTTCTCGTTTGTGGCATCAATAAATAAAGGTTACCTGTCTCCCCTCTCAGAGGGGGTACAGGTTCTGGTGCTGGTTCCCAGTAGACCAATAGATCTCCACGGCTGATGCAACCTAGTAGATGGTACACTCTATGTGCACTAGCTTCAGGGAGCCACTGGGGCTCACCCAGAAATTGGCTTTTTATTACATTCAATATTTGTTTCATGTTACTGAAATGTGTGTAATTTTGTCTCCTTACAGGTTTACGACCACCTGAAGACAACAATGCTCACCGCCCCAGGAGCTGCAACACGATCCAAGCACTGGCAAGAGATGAGCTACAAAACTCCAGCTTCCAAGCTTTAAGGGAGCTTAAATTAGGGCTTATTTAAATGAGTCAGAACTCAGCCCTGTCGTATTTAAGAAAATGTCGTACCTAGTAGCCAGAACGCACTTCTCAGCCTACTATGCAAGGCCCGATTTGCCTAATAAGCCAAGTTTTCATGAATAAATTGTTTTTCGACTACCTAACCTACCTAACCTAACCTAACTTTTTCGGCTACCTAACCTAACCTAACCTATAAAGATAGGTTAGGTTAGGTTAGGTAGGGTTGGTTAGGTTCGGTCATATATCTACGTTAATTTTAACTACAATAAAAAAATTGACCTCATACATAATGAAATGGGTAGCTTTATCATTTCATAAGAAAAAAAATAGAGAAAATATATTAATTCATGAAAACTTGGCTTATTAGGCAAATCGAGCCTTGCATAGTAGGCTGAGAAGTGCGTTCTGGCTACTAGGTACGACAAAAATATGAAGTAAGGTGTAGTCTGTTCATTGAATTTTGTAACTAGATCATCAAGATTGTAACTTGCTTAGCTAAATGAATTGTGGGGTTCAGTCCTTGAGCCCATTATGTGCCTCTGTAACCCTTTCCACTACTACCCACAGTACAGGTATGGGGTGCAAAATATATGAACTAAACTAAACTTATGATGATAATATTACTTTACCAGTTTTACCATATTCTTTGAATAATGTAGCTTGCTATATGATAAGAAAGACACTGTTAATCCTTAATAAATATGGTCTCAATATCCATGGATACCTAGACTGATTATCCATTTTTTATTTACTATACTCAAGGCAATTTATTTTCCAAAGTTTTTGCACGAAAATCAGTGTTCTAAGCATATAAATGTTATTTTTAAATTTAATCCACGATTACGTTTGAAACTTCTCTGCCACAGATCTGGAAGCATATCCGCAAGGTAGCAGGTGAGTTCGTTCCCAATGTCTCGCAGGTCCTTCACCTCTGTGGTACTCTTGTGGCGGACCCGTTGCAGGTCGTGACCGAACTGGGTTCCCACTTTTCGTCTGTTAGCTCTGGTTCTCATCTTCCTCAATCTTTCCTTCTTTGTAAGCCTGTTCTTGAATCTCGTTCTTTAGATTTCTGCACCCATCTCAATCTTCCCTATAACGAAACCCTTCTCTCTGAACTTCAGTCTGCCATGGCCCTCTGCGGTTCTACGGCAGCAGGCTCTGATGGCATTCATTATGAGATGCTTCGCCATCTCCCTCCATGCATGTCTCAGTATTTACTGAATTTGTATAATCGGGTCTGGGAGTCATCGTCAGTCCCCAAGGACTGGCTCGATGCCGTTGTCCTCCCTGTTTGGAAACCAGGGTCTCTCGGGACATTCCCTAAGGACTTCTGCCCTATTGCCCTCACGAGTTGTGTCTGCAAACTCTTTGAATGTATGGTTAACGTTCATCTAATGTGGTTCTTAGAACACTATCACCACCTCTTCCCTTCTCAATTTGGTTTTTGCAAGTGCCGCAGCACAACAGATGTCCCAGTGAACTTGGAGGTCTATATTCATACTGCTTTTGCTGTGAAGACCTCTGTTGTTGCCGTCCTTTTTGACCGGGAAAAGGCTTATGATACCACCTGGAGACATCATATTCTGTCCCAACTTTATTCTTTTGGCCTTTGTGGTAATCTCCCTCTCTTTCCAAAGGGTAAAGGCCTTAGAGCATTCAGCACAGAGGTAAGAGATATGGAGGTAAGGCTGTTACTCTCTCTTGTTGTTCCTTTCGAATGAGGCTTGGTACCACTCTCTCTGCCCCTTTTAGGCAATATGAGGGGTGTATATACTTCTTTCTTCCCTTCCTTCTGGCGTCTTCTCCGCTCTATGTTGACGATCTTACCCTTTGCTGTCGGAGTGATGATTCGCCTCTCCTTCAACTGCGGCTTCAACTTGCAATTGATGCCGTATCGTCTTGGGCCACCGATCATGGCTTCAAGTTCTCTTCGTCTAAGACTTGTGCTATGAATTTTACTCAGAAGCATGTCGTTCTTCGTCCCTCTTTGTCGCTTTATGGTCATCCCCTTCTGTACAAGGATTCCACTAAGCTTCTGGGGTTAATCTTTGACACTCGTTTGTCTTGGTCGCCCCATATCTCTTACCTTCATGTTGAATGCTCTAAGGCCCTTACCCTCCTAAAGGTTTTGTTCCATACTTCTTGGGGAATGGATATTCGCAGGCTCATCTCTGTACATTCCTCTATCGTCCTGTCTAAACTCGTTTATGATTGCCCTGCTTACTCATCTGCTTCTCCTTTTACTCTTCACCGTCATGATGCTTTCCACCATACTGGGTTGCGCCTCAGCTCTGGTGCCTTTCGTTCGACTCCCGCCCTCAGCTTGTATGTTGACACTGGCTTCCTATCTTTCCAGGACCACCATGATCCCTATTACTCGTTATTGCTGTCTAAAATAATTAAACGAGCCAAAACTAAATACTACGAAGATAAATTTACCAAAATAAAGAGCAACATTAAAAAAACTTGGAGCACAATTTCACAAATATTGGGATCAAAGAAGATTTTAAATAATAAACCAACACTCCTGTCCAATAACGATGGTCAGCTTTCAGCCTCTGATTCTGCTATTGAGTTCAATAGGTTCTTCTCTTCCATTGAGTCATCCCTTGCAAATGATATTTCATCTTCCAGTACTGATGTTAAGGACTATCTTACAGGTAACTGTCAACAGTCTCTGTACCTAAAGCCTACTAATTCCACTGATGTTAATGAGATAATCCTTTCCCTTAAAACCAAGTCTAGTGCCCTTGAGGAGATACCAACTTTAATTTACAAAAAAGCCTCCAGATCTTTAGCCCTGCTATTGCATTGCTCTTCAACAAGTCACTGGAACTCCAAACCTTTCCAGATATTCTAAAAAAAAAAGCGAAAGTAACCCCTGTCCACAAATGTGTGTGATCTCACAGATGTTAACAACTACAGACCCCAGTTGTGTCCGGACCACGGTCACAGGTGGTCACGGGGTTGGCGCTCTTGGTGGGAGGTGGAGTCTTGCCCCACACTCTTCGTTTTTGCACGTGGTGATACAGGATATTGTGAATTTGTTCTCGATTGTTGACAGTGTCGAAGAAATGGCTGAGGCGGTATGCCTAAGTGGTAGTGAGGAGGACAGACAAGATGATAACAGACCGTTTGAAGTAGCAATTAACAGAAAGAAACTGAGAAATATGATCAGACAGCGAAACAGTGAGAGTGACGATGAAATTACAAGAGACCAAAGAATGAGACCCTACTCAGCAGGACTCAAGACAAGCCATTTAATAGAAGGAAGAGGCTGTTGTTCCCTACAACATGCCAATTGAATTTCCACCAAAAGCTGGCGTGGACGGTACGTCTGGCTAAAGAATGCTTTGGATTACGAACCACTCTTCAAGGAGGGTCTTCACCGGCCCTACATAACAGTTGGGACTGAACAAGCCGTGGAACGCCTCACGACGGTTGGTTTTGAAAATGTAGTGATGGTTCCCCCAGAAGAAGGTATGTTGCACACAAAGATCATAGTTTTCAAGTTTCCAACTTATTTAGATCCTGACTGTCTTCTTCTTAACAATGATAATGTTGTCTGGGCAAAGAGAACATTGTCCGTGGTGATAAACAAAGCCAGGTTGTTGCCTTGGTAAAGGGTGAGGCGCCAGAGAAAATTTTTGTGCAAGGAATAGGCTATAGGAACGTTGCAAAATACGTTGAGGAGCCCATACTGTGCATGAAGTGCTCACGTTGGGGACATATGCATGGAAATGCCAGTTTGACCCCAGGTGTCGGTATTGTGGGAAAAAACACGACTCGCGAGAGTGTAGAGTCAAGATTGAAAGAAGTGAAAAAATCGTACCATTTTGTTGCAACTGTCGAGGCAGCCACAATGCTGGTTCCTCTAAATGCCCCATGAAGCCTCATCTGAAAGAGACTAGGACGGGTCCTGCAAGCAGGATAGATGTGTCCTCGCAGCAAGGAAAGATTGTGCAAGAGGAACTTGAGGAAACAGCTGGAAGCCAACGACAGCCCCTATGATCAATGTGTGGGAGAAAGGGACGGAGAAAATAAAGGCGAGCCTAGGGAAAGTAAATCAGGCAGTGGAAAAACTGAAACCTTGTGAGGACAAGGTTCAGGACAATATGGTCACCTCTGAGGTTGGTAATCAAATTTTGGAGTATCTAAAAAAACTAGATAAGAGGATTGAGGCATTGGAAAAATTGGCTATGGAAGGTAGACGGGTGAAGATGGTGGTGAAACAGGACGTGTAATTGAAAGTAAAACAGGACGTGAAATAAAGTGAAAAGTGCGTAGAAGAAAGTAATGATGTGCATGACGTAACGATGATAGAGGATAGTCAGGAGCATACACCTTCTAGTAGTGTTAGCGGTGTTCAACCTCCTGTTGTGACAAATGTTGAAAGAACGGTTAAAGTAAAACTGTATACAGAAATAACAAAGAAAATAGATATGAATAATATTACCTTCGATGTTAGTAGTAGTTGTGCAAGTGAGGAGAAAGAAAAAATGTTACGGTGTTGGAAGGAAGTTTCTAAGGTACTCTCGTATCTAATGGAATGTGACGGGCAGGGCAAAGGTAGTTTTTTATTATTCTCATGGATGAAAGTAAATTGAGAATATTATCTTGGAACGTTAATGGATTAAAAACTAGAGCGGTGGATGTACACTATTATACTCTTAGAGAGGATATTGACATAGTAGCACTCCAGGAAACTGGGGATAGGGATGGTAGCATTCTGAGGCTAAATGGCTATAGAGGTTTTTCACTTATATGCTGATGG
>WNGS01159577.1:29254-42522 GCA_020271785.1 Procambarus virginalis
AGTAACTTTAAATATTTTTGGCCAAGACTATGTCTGGTAGCAGCATCAATTGTTCTGTAGGTGTTAAGAGGAAGAAAGTTGTCCTAACAATTAAAGACAAGATACTGTTATACACCTCAACGAGTGAGGCGTCACAGTGCTGCGCCATTAGTGAAATATTTTTTTAAATAACTTTTTTATTTTCATAGTAACTTTAAACATTTTTGGCCAAGACTATGTCTGGTAGCAGCATCAATCGTTCTGGAGGTGTTAAGAGGAAGAAGGTTGTCCTGGCAATTAAAGACAAGTTACGTGTTGTTCAACCAGTGAGGCGTCACAGGCAGCCAAATGCCTTCAACAAGTGAGGCGCCACAGGCAAGCCAGCGCCTTCAACCAGTGAAGCTTCAGCAGCTGGCAGTCAAAACTAACTTTGCTTAATGAACTGTACAGTATTTTTAAGTGTTAATTTTAGGTTGTGTTAGTATAGGTTACGTAAATTGTTAACAATTCTTAACTTCAAGATGTGTGGCATCAATCAAGAAGATGAACACCAACAAGGTAAGTTGAGGTTTCTAGTTGAATATCTAATAATTATATGTGGCAAGGCAATTCAAATTATGTTGTTTGTAGTATAAAAAAGGGCGGATGTGACGTCTACCCCAAAAGCTAGCTTTTGGGGTAGACGTCACATCCGCCCCCGTTTCGTAAGCTTTCCCATACTATGTTTCACCTCCGGCCTGCTCATGCACCTCCTGAGCCGTCCTGGTCCTTGGACAGGGTGCTCTCCTATCTTTCCTCTCTTCGGTTTGTGGTGGCCCCTTCGGTTCCTGATTGTTTTTCCAAGGCTTTGTTTTTGTTGGCATTGGCCTCTGGGGGCCGGGTAGGGGAGCTTCATGCTCCCCTCCGGCGCAGGGGTTTCTGCTCTTTTGGTCCTGGGGGTAGGTTTGTCCGTTTGCAGCCTTCTCCATCTTTTCTGAGACGGCTGCTTTCCGGAGGGGTCCATGGGTCATTGATGCTTGGTTGGTTCTGCCGGGGGTGCACCATGTGTTGTGTCCTGTTGCGGCACTTCGCCGTTACTTGCGCGCTTCAGCCGGGGTAGCTTGGGATGCGCTTTGGGTTGATCCGGTTTCCCTCGTTCCCTGTTCCAGGGCTCGGGTCTCCCTGGTTGTCCGCAGGGTTATTAAGTCTAGCCAGCCTGCGGTCTATCCTCGCGCCCATGATGTTAGGAAGTTTGTGGCTTTGGCTGCTGTGTTTGGTAATATGTCTTGGGCGCTGGATTTTGGAAGTCGAACAGGGTCCTGGCCGCCCATTATTTGGTGAACGTCCCTGCTCCTCGGCGTTCTAGTGTTGCTTTGGGTCGCAGGTTGCAGCCAGTTGTCTCGACTTCGCGTTGAGGAGTTTGTGGCCGCCGCCTCCCGGGTGAGTCCCTTTTTCCTTCTCTTTAGGTATGTAGCTCCAGGGAGCCGTAGGGGCTCCCCACAGAAAACCAGCATTGAATGTAATGAAACGCCATTTTCTGGGTGAGCCCCGGAGGTTCCCTGGCACCCCTCCCTCCCATCTGGTCGGCGGGGTTTTCGCGTTGGTTGACGCCTAGTTTCCGAACTGAAGGCAGTGGGCGTGGTGAGGTCCGGGGCCCACCCGGACCTCACTGCTGCGCGGACGACCGGCGCGCAGTAAAGTGATTGTTTTCCTTGGGATTGTAGGGAGTTTTCTACCTCTGTTCGGTTTTTGTTGTAGTTTCTTACCATATGGGGTTTGTTTTGTTACGCCTACCTTTCTGGGTGCCTAACCCCGGTCCATGGCAGATAAGGAAAACCCCCAACCATATGGGGTTTTCCAGGGCCATTGCTTCCTGAAACCTCTCTGAAGGGGCCAGGTTCTGCCGCTGGTCCCTGTAGGTCTGAACTCCATAGCTAGTGTCCCGGTCTAACATAACATACATTAGCCCGATAAGCTCCAGGGAGCCGTAGGGTCTCACCCAGAAAATGGCGTTTCATTACATTCAACGCTGGTTTTTTGCCACACTTTCCTGCTCTATTGCGCCTAAAATATGCCACTTACATTTTTTTTCCCGTGATCAGGGGACACAAATGAACACTTTTTATAAGTCAAAAGAATTTTTTTTATTTTTTTTTTTGTTGGGCCTGTGGGTGTTGAAGCCATTATGACCCCTAGTGGCCCCAGGGTTAAAGTGCCTATCACTAATACAGAGAAGGAGCACTGCTATAGCATGTATGAGAAGCAATGCACATATCGTTATTGTACGAGACTGCCGCACGTCACACAAGTGACAACTGGACTTCCACCTGTTTCTCCACACCACCGAGTGAATGAGACTGCTAGAGATTCTCTGTGTCCAACTGCTCGGTTCAAATATGTGTCATACATGCTTGTATCCCTAAATAGTTCATTTGTATGTCTTATAACCCTTCTGTTGCTAGGGTTATTTGGCCTTTGTCACCCACAGGCACATAACAAAAAAAATGTTCCTCTTAAAATGTTAATTTGTGTTCACTCACCACGAGAAAAATAAAAATAAATTGAATTGTACTTACCAATGACGTAAATGCGCCAACAATATGAACAATGACTTCACACCCTGCATGCTCGCTCATGCAAAGTGCGTCCCAGAGGCATATCATGTGCGGTCTTCAAGCAGCCAGAGTTGCCACGAATTTATTTTCACAGCATTATTTACAGTGTCTAGGCATATTTTATCATAATTTTTTTCACTGATTGTGTTGCATATAATGTTACTTGATGTTCAGTAATGATACAACTTGCATACATTGAGTATATACATGCGCACACAAATGTTTTCAATTATGTCATATGTATTCACATTTTCGTTATTATATTTACACACATCCACTCACTATTTACAGTTTTTTGCACTATTATTGAACATTTAAAAGTCTTGGAGACAGTGGTAGTCGTTGAAGCAGTTGACAGCACACAATGGGATTGCACACGCTTCACATCATGTTTGCATCAATTTACGTTTCTGTGGTTTTACAAACTATGCAATCACGTTGGCCTATTGAACACTTTCCAGCTGGTGGCAAATGTTTTAGTCAGTGTCCTTTAAAACTCTCGATGGAAGTGAACCTGGGTGTAGCAACATGCTGCAACATTGGGTTCATGATGGGTCTTTGAATGCCAGGAATATCTTTGCCAAACTGTTAGTAACTGTGTCACAAGTGTAAACCAAACGAACGGAAACTTGGTTTACGTCCAATTTTCACCAGATACATATTGTAGCTGTTCAGCATGCTTATGTCAACAAGATGGAGAAACACTTTTTTCGTCCACTTCAGTGTTTTCCTAACACACTTGACAGTGCCCACTATCATGTCAGATTTATCAACCAAATGCATGTTGATATTATAGTCAAGAATACAATCTTGCTTATATACTGGTTCTTGCGTTACATGGTTCACCTTGCCATTGTTCACGATTGTACCATCATGAATGGTTGTCAGCAAGTTCACTTCTCTCTTGTCTTTCCACCTAACTGAGAGTATTTGATCACTCTTTCTTAGTTGGCAGTCACCAACTTCAAGTTTATTGTCAAACACTGGCATTTCCCTTATTCTTGGCTTTACTCTCTTGGCTCCTGCGTAAGGCTTTTGACACTGTCAACCACCAAAATCTTCTTCTTAAATTACATCATCATTATGGGGTCAGAGGACACTCCCTGCAATACCTCAAATCCTACCTTACTGACAGGCTCCAGTATGTTTCTGTGAATAATTCAATTTCTCCCACCCTACCCATCAACATTGGTGTTCCTCAGGGCAGCATACTTGGCCCTCTCCTCTTTCTCATTTACATTAATGACCTTCCAAATGCCTCCCAACACCTCAAACCAATTCTATTTGCTGACGACACAACCTTCATTTACTCCAGTCCTGACCCCCTTGCTCTAAATGCCACAGTAAATACTGAGCTAAATAAAAGTCCATCTTTGGCTAACTGCCAACAAACTCACTCTTAACATTGACAAAACTTTTTATATTCTGTTTGGCAATAAATCCTCTAATCAAATAAATCTCAAAATAAACAATACCCAAATCTGTAACAAATTAGATGGCAAATTCCTTGGCATTCTCATTGACCACAAGCTGAATTTCCAGGGACACATTCTAAATATATCAAAAAAGTTTCAAAAACTGTTGGCATTCTTTCTAAGATCAGATATTATGTACCCCGCCCTGCCCTGGTGACTCTCTATTACTCCCTCATCTATCTATATCTCAACTATGGTATTTGTGCTTGGGGTTCTACCCAAAATCATTTACGTCCTCTAATCACTCAACGCAAAGCTGCTATTAGGACAATTTCCAACTCTGACCCCAGACATCACTCGGTACCCCTACTCAAATCTCTGAATATGTTAGATATTAAGTCACTGCACATTCTCTCATGTGTATTATACATATATAAAACGCTGAACTGTAATGCCAATCCTGACCTCAAAAGCTTCATAGAAGGTTGTAACAGAACCCATGAGCACCACACCAGAAATAAATAGTTTTGATATTCCTAGAGTACAACTTAATCAAACTAGAAATGCTTTACAAATCAAGGGACCCAGAATGTTGAATGACCTTCCCAACCATCCGCCCTTAAATGGCGCATAGCTATATACCATTTGACACCCACAGGTGCATACAAAAAAATAAAAATTATTTTTTCTTCCTAACCTGTTAATTTGTGTTTACTGATCACGGGAAAAATAATAACAAAATCGTAAGTTGAATATATTGGCCGCTATAGGGCAGGGAAGTCTGGCACAAAACAGGCGCTCACTCAGCATTCGTCCCAGGCGGTCTGTTGATCGCCAGCTGTCAGGCCAGAGTTGCCATAAAGAGATAATTGCCTAATTATTTCAATGTCTCTGATTGATTTTTCGTAGTTTTTTTGCTGTAATATTATTCAATAGTGTGTAGTGTGATATATTTATATAATGAAATGAGTGAATCATCGCTGTACTCAAAAATATGGTGTGCTTATTGTTGATTCAATTATGTTCATCAAACAGTGAACAAATACTTTGTCGGTTGTTACACTATATACACAGGTTATATATAAGTATCTGCATGTTTTGTTCACCATAACGAATCACTAAGTTGCTATTATGAGTCAAAAAGTAACGAGGAGTGACCGCCGTGTACCAGCCAGCCACTCACGCCCTCCCTCAAATCATCTGACTCACCCACATTCTCCTCTCACAATACTGTTTTTGCTTTTATTCACTATATACAGACGCTATATATAAGTATCTACATTCGTGTTCACCATAACGAACCACTAAGTTGGTATGCTGAGTGGCAGTGGCAGCCAGTGGCAGCCCGCCACTGGCTGCCACTCCCTCCCTCACCTCACCTGACCTGCCACCATTTTCCACTCATCATACTGTTTTACTTTTATATACAGACGTTATATATAAGTATTTACGTGTTTTGTTCACCATAACTGTACATCTAAGGTTGTATGGTGAGTAAAGGCACAAAGACGTAGGACCTCACAGTCAGCTGATGGCTGCCGCCCTCAAGGCCAGACGCACTAATATTTCTCCTCCAACAATACTGCTTGTGGTGTTATTACGCTATATACACACATTATATAGAAATATTTACCGGTTTTATTCACCATACTTGTACAAGTAAACTGGTATGGTGCCCAAAGACCATCGTGGTCACCAGCAAACAACACGATAATTCCTGCAGACGACGCTCCTCTCTCACCAAAATGGCGGCTCCCAACTTCCTACTCTTGCTGTTTATACCCTCTATACACACGTTATATATAAGTATCTACATTTGTGTTCACCATAGCGAACCACTAAGCTGGTATGGTGAGTGCAGTCAATAAAAGGTGGCCACACACAGTCAGATAACAACGCCACCACCCTCCCTCCCACAGCATTACTCCTCCCTCCATGGAGCACAGCGCTAAATATCATCACAATCCTCTTATTATCAGACCCCTGGTCAGTTTTATCAGTCAGGGTCTTCTGTAATAATAATATCGCTACATAATAGCATGAACAAGTATATTATGGCATTTTTAGGCGATGCTGTGGTCACAAGCTGAACAGCAGTGCTGTGAGCTCATGCTGCGTGCGTCAGGCTTGGTAGCTTACTCGATACTGAGGCCCCTAACACCCGGGAGTGTCGATACTGAGGCCCCTGACACCCGGGAGTGTCGATACTGAGGCCCCTAACACCCGGGAGTTTGGCCCACGATTTTTTTAAAAAATGGCGTCTGTTTACAAGAGCCCTGATGAAGGTGTGGTGAACCCCGTGTATCCACGGGCCGTTTAAATTTTGCGTAGTACTCCAACGCATCATATGATGCGATGCGCAATTTACTGCAAGTCGGTCAAAGCGTCATATGATGCGATGCGCAATTGAAGGGTTAAAGACTGTACCCCTCTCAACCAGTTTAAGATAAAAACGAAGCTATACCTAATAAATTCCCTGTAACCTACCTTACCCCTCTATTGTCAACCCATGTTCTGTTCTGATTTAAATGACGCTGTTTTGTCGACTGAATTGTATTTGTGCTGCTTTTTCAGCCATGTTCCCCCCTTCTTAACTCTTTTTTTATTTTGTTCTCAACTCATTTTGGTCCTTATGCTCAATTAGTATTAAGCCTTAGTCATTTAAGTTTTCATACCCGAAACGCTTTGTGTAATAGTGGCTTTAGGCATTGTATGTACTAGTCTTATCTATTCTCTGGGAATTCTCATTATCTGCCGATGTAGACCTGACCAAATGTAAACTGTGTCAACAAAATTATTCGCACACCCTCCGTCACTATGTGATGGAGTGCGAAAAGATACGTGAATTTAGAGACAATTCTATAACCAATGTTCCAGTGATGTGTAAATATTTCATTCAAAATGATCTGCTACCAGAAATTTTAGCCAAATATCCCCAGTTTGCTAACTGTAGGTAGTAACTGAGTGATTGTAACCTATCCACCGCTGCCCACTGGATGGGAGGCGATGTGCAGGACAAACATATAAATTTTGACACTAGCTCTCCACATATGTCAGTTGCTTAATTTAGAACCTGTACTTGAGGTCGATCTCGAACCCATTATTGATGTGACGACTTATATTGAATTTTGTAACTAGCTCATCAAGATTGTAACTTGCTTAGCTAAATGAATTGTGGGGTTCAGTCCCTGAGCCCATTATGTGCCTCTGTAACCCTTTCCACTACCGCCCACAAGATGGGTATGGGGTGCATAATAAATGAACTAAACTAAAACTAACTAAACTATAAATCCATCACTCTCTGTAAAATCTCTTGTATGTATGTACCTTACCTAAATAAACATTTGATTTGATTTACTGTGCCAACCAATCTAGTTCTATTTTCAATCAAGAACCTAGCTAGTAAGGAACTTGTATAGTAGTTATCCGTGTATAAAATGTGGCCCTTGTTCACCCATGGTGCCATCAGCGACTTCACCACACTACCTGAGAAACCATGTTGGTCATTACCGGGAATGTCTATATCACTAGCAAAATACAGAATCATGTGTAACACATATCATGTTTCACAGTCATAAAGAACAAAGAATTTCATTCCAAATCTGTTGTGTTTGGAGGGAATATACTGCTTGAAGGCAACACATCCTTTGAAAAGCACAAGGGATTCATCAATCACCAGCTTCTGTGCTGGTACATAGAAATCTCTGTTCTTTCCAATCACGTCATTCATAATGTGCCCGACTCTCCAAAGTCTATCATCCTCTGTCCGGTCTTCATTACTTGCAAAATGAAGACACCTGAGGAGTATCTGAAACCTGTCTCGGGACATATATTTCCCGAACTAAGGTATTGGAACAGTCTGGTCTTTGCTCCAATAATCTGAGATAGCGTGTTTTACACAATGGTTCATCAACATATATAGTGCCAAAAATACATACATTTCACCTACAGTTGTGTTTTTCCAATGCTTCAATCATGAATATTCTGTTATCTCTTTTCCAATAAGATGAGCCGCATGAAGGTTCGTTTGGTGTACAATATATTCCATTAACAGCTCATCATAAAATGCTGTATAATAATCCATTTCACACATGTCCTCACCAGTATCAGGGAAAAGGTCTGTAATCCCAAAATCTTTATTGTCAAAGGCAGGAATTAGAGGAATAAAATCGTCACCATCACTCGACACAAGTACACCTGATGTCCTGCGAGATGAAACAGCAACACTACGGCGAGGAATCATTGCACACCGTGGACCAGGAGCTGAAGCCCGTCTACGCAAAGTGCAGGTGCTACGTGAACGTGAGGTAAAATCATGTGAAAATGAGCGGATCTTGGTTCCTCATGTGGTACCATGCGGCAGCGCTTGGCTGGGCGAGACGCTGCTAACGCAACAAAATCTAGCTTGGTAACACCACTGGCACTAGTGACAGGCGTGGTAATACTATGCTCTGAATCCACTTCACTAAAACCAGAAAAAGAGTCACCTTCCTCTGACTCGTCACCCAAAATATCCTCATACTCCAAATAAGTACAAGAACTGTGTGGTCATGAGTGAACTGGAGAAGATACTGGGCGAGGCGGCACTGGTGAGCGTGTAGGCCTCACCATGGGAGCTGGCTGTATCTCAAATTCACTGTCTGTGCTACTATCATCGGTCAATTGTGTGTAGTCCTTATCAATGACCAAAACATCAATACTGTATCTTGCAAGGTAGCACATGAACTGTGTGGTCTGGCACGAAGTGGGGTCGAGTGAGGGCGAGGAAGCATGGGCGAGATGCTAGGCCTAGTCCTCATGGAATCATCATGTTCACACTCGTCGTTGGTCGTATCCACTTCTGAGGGCTGTGTGTAGTCGTGTAGTCGTGATCAATGTTGGAATCGTCAATATCAGAGTCATCACCATCTGGGAACAAATTCTTATTAATTTCATCCTCGGTCAGAGGTCGCGATGATGCCTCGTTGAGCGTGGTCGGTCGTTGGAACTTGATGCGCTCGCCATGGTGTCCGCGGGTAACTGAGGCCTGTACACAGTGGCGGCCTACGCTAGATTTTTTTCCCAGGAGGCGTTTGTTTATGGTCGGGTGCGGCTCACTGATGACTTCCCCTATCCCACGCGGGGCGTTTAAATTATAGCGCTAGACATGGAAACAGCTATTGGGTTTTGTTAGTCAAATCATCTATATATGTATTACGGGTTAATATTACTGGGCCTAAGCACTCGTGTGGCTTTGGGCCGTGTATATTGGCCAGGTGTCTCCTCTTTGTCTTGATCTTACGGTGCTCCCTTATCCCTGGTAAGTGCCTGTGTTTTCTTCTTCTCCGTTGGTAGTTAGCTTCAGGAGCCTCAAGGGGCTTCCCCCAGAAAAGCAGTGTTGAATAAAATGAAATGCCAATTTCTGAGTGAGCCTTGGTGGCTCCCTGACCCTCCTCATTCCCTCCAGGTCATCAGGGTATCTGTCACATCTAACACACAACTGTGGGTGGAGAGGCCAGTTGACCATGTGCTTCCCCTACCTTCCCCAAAAATTAATGAGGGATGTGTGATGAACGAGCTTGCGCAAGTTTAAAAAATTTCAATCATTTGTTTATATTGGGGGTTAATTCTTTCGACGGTTCTCTATGCTGCAGTTTCTATTGAAGCCAGCAGTGGTTTGTTTTGCCTCTCTGACTTTCTGGGTGCCTTTCTCGTTTGTGGCATCAATAAATAAAGGTTACCTGTCTCCCCTCTCAGAGGGGGTACAGGTTCTGGTGCTGGTTCCCAGTAGACCAATAGATCTCCACGGCTGATGCAACCTAGTAGATGGTACACTCTATGTGCACTAGCTTCAGGGAGCCACTGGGGCTCACCCAGAAATTGGCTTTTTATTACATTCAATATTTGTTTTATGTTACTGAAATGTGTGTAATTTTGTCTCCTTACAGGTTTACGACCACCTGAAGACAACAATGCTCACCGCCCCAGGAGCTGCAACACGATCCAAGCACTGGCAAGAGATGAGCTACAAAACTCCAGCTTCCAAGCTTTAAGGGAGCTTAAATTAGGGCTTATTTAAATGAGTCAGAACTCAGCCCTGTCGTATTTAAGAAAATGTCGTACCTAGTAGCCAGAACGCACTTCTCAGCCTACTATGCAAGGCCCGATTTGCCTAATAAGCCAAGTTTTCATGAATAAGTTGTTTTTCGACTACCTAACTACCTAACCTAACCTAACTTTTTCGGCTACCTAACCTAACCTAACCTATAAAGATAGGTTAGGTTAGGTTAGGTAGGGTTGGTTAGGTTCGGTCATATATCTACGTTAATTTTAACTCCAATAAAAAAATTGACCTCATACATAATGAAATGGGTAGCTTTATCATTTCATAAGAAAAAAATAGAGAAAATATATTAATTCGTGAAAACTTGGCTTATTAGGCAAATCGGGCCTTGCATAGTAGGCTGAGAAGTGCATTCTGGCTACTAGGTACGACAAAATATGAAGTAAGGTGTAGTCTGTTCATTGAATTTTGTAACTAGATCATCAAGATTGTAACTTGCTTAGCTAAATGAATTGTGGGTTCAGTCCTTGAGCCAATTTTGTAACTAGATCATCAAGATTGTAACTTGCTTAGCTAAATGAATTGTGGGGTTCAGTCCTTGAGCCCATTATGTGCCTCTGTAACCCTTTCCACTACTACCCACAGTACAGGTATGGGGTGCAAAATATATGAACTAAACTAAACTTATGATGATAATATTACTTTACCAGTTTTACCATATTCTTTGAATAATGTAGCTTGCTATATGATAAGAAAGACACTGTTAATCCTTAATAAATATGGTCTCAATATCCATGGATACCTAGACTGATTATCCATTTTTTATTTACTATACTCAAGGCAATTTATTTTCCAAAGTTTTTGCACGAAAATCAGTGTTCTAAGCATATAAATGTTATTTTTAAATTTAATCCACGATTACGTTTGAAACTTCCCTGCCACAGATCTGGAAGCATATCCGCAAGGTAGCAGGTGAGTTCGTTCCCAATGTCTCGTAGGTCCTTCACCTCTGTGGTACTCTTGTGGCGGACCCGTTGCAGGTCGTGACCGAACTGGGTTCCCACTTTTCGTCTGTTAGCTCTGGTTCTCATCTTCCTCAATCTTTCCTTCTTTGTAAGCCTGTTCTTGAATCTCGTTCTTTAGATTTCTGCACCCATCTCAATCTTCCCTATAATGATCCCTTCTCTCTGAACTTCAGTCTGCCATGGCCCTCTGCGGTTCTACGGCAGCAGGCTCTGGTGGCATTCATTATGAGATGCTTCGCCATCTCCCTCCATGCATGTCTCAGTATTTACTGAATTTGTATAATCAGGTCTGGGAGTCATCGTCAGTCCCCGAGGACTGGCTCGATGCCGTTGTCCTCCCTGTTTGGAAACCAGGGTCTCTCGGGACATTCCCTAAGGACTTCCGCCCTATTGCCCTCACGAGTTGTGTCTGCAAACTCTTTGAATGTATGGTTAACGTTCATCTAATGTGGTTCTTAGAACACTATCACCACCTCTTCCCTTCTCAATTTGGTTTTTGCAAGTGCCGCAGCACAACAGATGTCCCAGTGAACTTGGAGGTCTATATTCATACTGCTTTTGCTGTGAAGACCTCTGTTGTTGCCGTCCTTTTTGACCGGGAAAAGGCTTATGATACCACCTGGAGACATCATATTCTGTCCCAACTTTATTCTTTTGGCCTTTGTGGTAATCTCCCTCTCTTCCTCCAAAGGGTAAAGGCCTTAGAGCATTCAGCACAGAGGTAAGAGATATGGAGGTAAGGCTGTTACTCTCTCTTGTTGTTCCTTTCGAATGAGGCTTGGTACCACTCTCTCTGCCCCTTTTAGGCAATATGAGGGTGTATATACTTCTTTCTTCCCTTCCTTCTGGCGTCTTCTCCGCTCTATGTTGACGATCTTACCCTTTGCTGTCGGAGTGATGATTCGCCTCTCCTTCAACTGCGGCTTCAACTTGCAATTGATGCCGTATCGTCTTGGGCCACCGATCATGGCTTCAAGTTCTCTTCGTCTAAGACTTGTGCTATGAATTTTACTCAGAAGCATGTCGTTCTTCGTCCCTCTTTGTCGCTTTATGGTCATCCCCTTCTGTACAAGGATTCCACTAAGCTTCTGGGGTTAATCTTTGACACTCGTTTGTCTTGGTCGCCCCATATCTCTTACCTTCATGTTGAATGCTCTAAGGCCCTTACCCTCCTAAAGGTTTTGTTCCATACTTCTTGGGGAATGGATATTCGCAGGCTCATCTCTGTACATTCCTCTATCGTCCTGTCTAAACTCGTTTATGATTGCCCTGCTTACTCATCTGCTTCTCCTTTTACTCTTCACCGTCATGATGCTTTCCACCATACTGGGTTGCGCCTCAGCTCTGGTGCCTTTCGTTCGACTCCCACCCTCAGCTTGTATGTTGACACTGGCTTCCTATCTTTCCAGGACCACCATGATCCCTATTACTCGTTATTGCTGTCTAAAATAATTAAACGAGCCAAAACTAAATACTACGAAGATAAATTTACCAAAATAAAGAGCAACATTAAAAAAACTTGGAGCACAATTTCACAAATATTGGGATCAAAGAAGATTTTAAATAATAAACCAACACTCCTGTCCAATAACGATGGTCAGCTTTCAGCCTCTGATTCTGCTATTGAGTTCAATAGGTTCTTCTCTTCCATTGAGTCATCCCTTGCAAATGATATTTCATCTTCCAGTACTGATGTTAAGGACTATCTTACAGGTAACTGTCAACAGTCTCTGTACCTAAAGCCTACTAATTCCACTGATGTTAATGAGATAATCCTTTCCCTTAAAACCAAGTCTAGTGCCCTTGAGGAGATACCAACTTTAATTTACAAAAAAGCCTCCAGATCTTTAGCCCCTGCTATTGCATTGCTCTTCAACAAGTCACTGGAACTCCAAACCTTTCCAGATATTCTAAAAAAAAAAAGCGAAAGTAACCCCTGTCCACAAATGTGGTGATCTCACAGATGTTAACAACTACAGACCCCAGTTGTGTCCGGACCACGGTCACAGGTGGTCACGGGTTGGCGCTCTTGGTGGGAGGTGGAGTCTTGCCCCACACTCTTCGTTTTTGCACGTGGTGATACAGGATATTGTGAATTTGTTCTCGATTGTTGACAGTGTCGAAGAAATGGCTGAGGCGGTATGCCTAAGTGGTAGTGAGGAGGACAGACAAGATGATAACAGACCGTTTGAAGTAGCAATTAACAGAAAGA
>WNGS01159581.1:17433-30721 GCA_020271785.1 Procambarus virginalis
TATATCAAGAAGCCTTTCATCCTCCATGTCGACGCCAGTTGTACCGGCATCGGAAGTGTCTTAATGCAGCAGCGAGGCGAGGAGGTTCTACCTGTCAGCTACTACAGTTGCAAGTTGAAGCCTCATCAGAAAACTATAGCACTATAGAGAAGGAACTCCTCTCCATCGTCCTGAGCTTACAACACTTTGCACCATATCTGCACGGTGCTAGGTCCACTACCATCTATTCGGACCACACCCTCTAAGATTTCCTACATCAAGCCCAATTCAATAACCAACGTCTGCTGCGATGGGCTTTATACCTTCAAGGCTTCAATCTGAAGATCTGTTATATTAAGGGGCCGATAACATCATCGCTGACGCCCTCTCCAGAGTGCATGAGGTAGAGGCAGCTCCACCTCCCACTCTACCTCCCGTGAATGTGACTCCACCAGAACCGCAGGCTTCGGGGGAGAGTTGTGACGATAATCTCTTCCAGAGATTTAGCCTGCTCCTTCTGCTAGAATCACGTTCAACACATATTCAAGATACGTTTTCAGTGGCTTAAATGTATATCAAGACCAGCCACGCACCTGCAAACTCCCCCCCCCCCACTCCTGCACACCTGGTCGACCCACCAACTGCTACTCCCAGCCAAACTACCGACTTGCGGTCGTCCTGCATTCTCATTGGCCGTTCAACAACATACCACTCCAGCTCCCACGCCAATCACATTCCTCGCAAGCCAATGTCAGGACCGCCAGCAGTTCTCCAGTCAGAATATATCTAGTGCTCTTGCTGTGAACACCTACTTGACCCACCTTGTGTGATCAAATAGAGGTTGATAGCTTGCGCATATATCCCCAGCACTATTTATCTTTTTATTCCTGTTAACGTAACCAGTTCCCCCTTTTCAGTTTGTTATATATATTTTTACGTGTTTTACTTTTACATTATTTTAAATGCCAAGGAATTGTCTTTATTTTATTTTGTTTTCTAGATTAAGTAAAGTGCATTTTTTATATTTGTGTTTTCGTGTATCTTACCTTACCACAGATTATCAGACAAGCAGTCACTTTTTTTTTCCTTTTTTTTTAACTTACATGTATGTGGCCCAGCATTGACATCTGCTATTTGGAAGACTGCCGACCACCATTTCCAACACGTTACCGTCACAATATATAGATGGGAGATAGCCAGATGCGAGTATTGGGTTATGTAGAGGAGGGAGGAGCCCCTTACCCCTGAGAGGGTAGGACACCAGGCTCTTATGATGGGTGGTTAGGGGTAGGCATGTGAAGGAGGGGAGAGGGGAGAGGGGAAGGTAGGGGAGTGGGCGAAGCTTTGACTGATAGTGCATGTCTCTCATTCTGGTGTCTGTTTTTATGTAATGTTTATATTTTTTACCAATTCTTAGCCTCTGGTGTGGGTCTTCGTGGGTGATTAGTTTTCATGACAGACTCGAGGGGTGTTTATCATCACCCACCCCTCCCTGCTTTCAGAGCACTAAGGATATGTGGGTCATACCTACCACATAGCTCTGAGGAGTGACACCACATGACCACATGGGGTCACCTCTTCGAACGTTGAGGCCTAACTGTTGCGAATGTCATCATCAGCCTCTACCATAGTCCGTCCTGCCCACCCTTCGCTTCCCCCCCTCCATCCACATAGCAGGGCATACCACATGCCAACACCACTGCTGGGAGTGACAGCAATAAGCCGTACCATACTCACTCCTGACACAGCTCACACCGGCATATAGCAGCAGGCAGACCACATAACGCAATGTAGGAGAACTGTACTAGGAGTGGGACTCCTCCATGTCCCGCCCTGACGCTTGAGTGGTCTGTGTTCGCATTAAGGAGGTAGGGTTTATATGACGGAGCCTCCCCCTTCCCTTCACCCCCCCCCCCTCCCATGCAGGTGAGAATTTAGCCGTACTGTTTTTTGTAAACAGGGTTGCTCCCCTCTCCCTCCCCCCATACCTTCTAGAGTGGTACAGAAAGCCGTGATATTGAAAAGAAACAGGAAAACAGTAAGCAAACTTTATTTGAAAAGAACATGAGAAGACTGAAAAGCAGGGCGTAGTGAAATGGGTAAAATAAGAAGCAATGATCTTCATAAACATAACATAACATATCCATGACCGTAATTAATACACTGTAAACTCTCTTAAAATTGTGCTCACCGTGAAATCTCGTCACTATGCATAGCTCGTCACTCTGCAAAACAAATTGTTGACTATAAGTGTGACAATGTGAATAAAAATGACCACATATGTTTTGGAGTGCTATTTTAGTCAAGAAATGATGCAAAGGATGTTTATTTACTAATAAGAGAAAGAGGAGGAGGCTATGTAAGTAGTGATCATGTCTCCCCAAACTATTCTCTCTTCCAGAGGGAATGCAATGCCACATTTTGTCTGGCTCACTTAGCACAAGTGAAGAGAAAACGTTGAAAAACTTGCAAAGGTTAAAACTCTGTGAAATCATATCTGTTATGTTAAGTTTTGACTAGCTGATTAATAGCATACTACTACATTTTTGTCTTTTTATGTTATGTTTACCTCGATAGTGTTGTAATGCTTGGAAATTGTGTGTGTGGATCTCGTTTCCCTCTTGCTGCTCATAAATAATGAATGCTGTAACATATTTTTTTATGGAACATGAATTCTTATTCAAACCCTTTTTAAAACTAGATGCAATAACCAAGTTATGTTTGCCTTCTCTCTCTCAATATGGATGTAGGATGGTGGAAGTATTTTTTTAAAGTAAAAAAACTCTGAGAATAACTTTGTTGATACGAATAGCAATTGCTGACTTTGTGCATATTCTCAAAACTTAGTTTCTGCCAAAAAAATAACAGTAAATTAGATGCGAGCTATGATTTGAAAATAGGAGTTGGGTGATGTGAGGGTTATTTGTGCAGACTCGGGATATGATCACCACATATAAGTTTCTCAAAGAAAATGATAAGCTAGGTAAAGACAGTTTATTTAACACACAAGACATCCATGCAGTAGTGAGGTTCCCTTTGATGGCTGTGCACGTGTCAATGAAAATTAAAATGTGCAAAGATGTTTCGTAGTGCTATTTTAGTCAAGAAATGATACAAAATTGTGTTTATTGACTAGTTTTTTTTTTCTACCACAAACGTGGCCACACATTTACAATGCTAACCAGCATATATACATTTTCTTCTGTCCTCCATGGACAGGGTTAGAGATGTGTTAAACATATAGTTCAAGGGTTTATTGAACAATCATCCACAGAAGGTGATTCGGTGCTTTTAAAATGCTAAGCTAACCTACGTACAAAAATACATAGATACACAGATTTACGTATGCCCTACATAAAGTGTTTGATGTGTCTTTTACAGTGTCATTAATGTGCATTTACAAAGGTGAAATGTAATTCTGATCAGCTTCCATATATACTTTATACACATACATATACATACACACACACACACACACACACATATGTACACATACATATATACATACATATATACACACACATGCATTCACATACATTTGTCTCTTTTACTCTGACAGAGTGAGATAGCTGATAGAGAAACTAGTGTGCAATTAAGCACTTAATCACTGAAGATGATGAAGGTGCTTTTACAAGCTCAGGTTATATAGTTACAGCACATACATACATTATATAATTGATACATTACATGGTTAATCTTGGGTACAAGTCCAATATATCTCCAAGTGTTCCAGTACTCATATAGTAATTACACAGTTCAGCATACCTTAGCCCAGGAGGGCGAAAGTCAGCCAGTATGGGACATTCTACAATATAATGTTCAAGAGAGTGCATGTTTTCTCTTTCACAAAGTTGACACATTGTGTACTCGACTTTTGGGTTTTGAGAAAGCTGCCAGATACGTCTGTATCCCAGGCGTATTCTGGCCACTAAAACATCACGTTGCCGGGTTCTTGTTCTATTAGTCCCATATGTGAATGTCTCCTCACGATATCTATCATAATATTTAATGCTACAACTTTCTGGTCTTTGTGAATTTGTTAGGTCGGTGAGATCTTCATTAGATATTTGTTTAAGTATTCTCTTTGTCACTGCTAATGAAACACCCATATCAATTTCTACCATTGGTTTTCTGCAGGCTGTCTTTGCAAGCATATCAACAGTGTCATGCCTTGAGATGCCAACATGTGATGGGATCCATAGAAATTTAATTTCAAATCTGTTTTCTTTAGCAGCTAAAACAGTCATTCGAATATCACTGACTATTTTCTGGGTGTCACTACTATGTGCGTTCAATGCCAGGAGTGCACTCTGCAAGTCACAGTCCACTGCCTTTGTCTTTTAAAAATTCAGTGGCAAGGTATATGCCTGCAAGTTCGGTTTGAGTTGTACTTGCCCAGTCATTGACGCGCTTCATTGCTGTATGTACGAGAGAAGATTGTTCAAATATATTGCATGCACATCCGGTACATCGTCCACCTTCTTCTACAGAGCCGTCGGTATAGCACTGATACACATCGTTACCCATACTCTGAGTACTTTCAGTGATGCTTTTCAGTGTTAACTGTTTTAATAATGTAGAGTGCACACTATAATGAGAGGCCGTAGCAGGTATGGTGTGGGATATTGTGGTCCTTAACCTAATCATGCGATAGACAGACAACAACAAGAGGTACACCTCTCGAATGCTCGCTCCTGCAGTCATGTGGTAGTGGTCCTCATGCCTATTTGATTTGATTGAAGAAAAATTGAAGACTAGTAGTCCCCCCTTTTTGAGATGAAAAACTTTAAACTATAAAAATGTTTGACTCACTGACTGACTGCTTTTCTGGTCAGGTCTGCAGGTCAGCAAGAAATAATAGAAATGTAGGTAGCGAACATGTCTCCTCAGCTCTTTTATCTTCCGTAAAGCCTTTCCTCCTATCTCAACCCTATTAGTTCATGTTCTCGTGTTTCACTTTTTGTTAAAACTAAATCTACACACACGACATGAAATGTGAAAAAAAAATCTTACATTATGCTATGTTATCAGTACTCGAACAAAAATATTAAGAGTGATGAACATTCTGTGTCATTGTCTTGCTACGTTATTAAAAGTCTATGTTTTTGCTGGGGCTACTGTTGCGCACAGTCATCTCGCTAAGGCGGGTCGGTGTCAGAAGTGTCAAAATGATGTACCTTGCATACATCAGAACTTTAGTGGATTATGCTGCACCTCTGCTTGTTTTGATGTCTGAAAGAAAGCTTGGAGGATTTGAAAAATTGCAGTACGAAGTCTTGAGGATAATCCTTGGTGGTCTCGTACCTCAAAAATACTTAATATGAGGAAAGGAACTATTTATTCCGAGCGTTGGTGATCGTGTTACTGAAATTAAGTGTCAAATTGGTATAAAAAAATGCTTAGCCTAACTCATCCTCATATTTACACAGAAGCCCTCCAGAATTTCTTTATTGAAGATCAGCATTGTTCCAAATGGATAACAAAACCTGGAACTCGACTCAGAATGTATCAGGTTCATGATTTGCACCAAGAGAAACAACAACAGCACTTTCCTGCACTGTGGGAGATTACACCCTTTCCAGTTTTAATCCCTACCTTTCCACCCAAGAAGCAAATTAGAGATCAGTCCAAGCTTTGTCTTGAGGCAAAGCTCAACGCCTTAAGCCATATTGATGCTCTGTCCTCAGAGCATTCTCTCTCTCAAATCATATACACTGATGGTTCCCTACACCGCACCGCGGGTGCAGCTGGAAGTGCAGTTTTCCTGACAATGGGCGATGGCTTGTACTTTGAGTGGGGAGTCCGTATAAACAACTGGGCCTCTTCCCTTCAGACCAAACTATTTGCTTTGCTCCTTGCACTGAAATGTGTACAAGTTTCCAAACTTGATACGTTAATTGTAAGAGACTCCTTATCATCCTTAATTGCTCTCAACTCTTTAAGACATAAATGTAACATGCTCGTGTCCGAAGCTTGACACAAAATACAACAAAATTTTCTAAGGATGGTAACAGAGTCCATTTCATGTGGTCTCCATCTCATGTTGGCCTCCGAATGCATGATAGAGCAGATAAGTTAACCAAAGAATCTCCTTTTAAAGGAGTCGTTGAGTGTAACCTTGGATTGTCAATGAGCAATCTGAGAGCAGCAGTACACCGAGAACTTCAACAAGATCTTATAGATCTGAGGCAACGTGAAATTGTCCCTGCTTAATTTATAAAGTGTACTATAGGTCGATCTCAAACCCATTGTCGATGTGACAACTTTTATTGAATTTTGTAACTAGCTCATCAAGATTGTAACTTGCTTAGCTAAATGAATTGTGGGGTTCAGTCCCTAAGCCCATTATGTGCCTCTGTAACCCTTTCCACTACCGCCCACAAGATGGATATGAGGTGCATAATAAATGAACTAAGCTAACTAAACTGTCATTCAGTGCTAATGGCATAAGGTCAGCCTGACGAAACTGTAGATCCTATGTCCTACCAAATTGAAGCCGGGTATTTCTCTAATGGCTCAACTTGAGAGAGAAGCAGTCTTCCTCATAGCATATTAGAGTCTTCAGTCCACTGTTGCTGTTGCTGTTTGACTTACTGAGTTACTGAGGGATGGGTTTTTTTAAATATAATAATAATAATAATAATAATAATAATAATATTAATAATAATAATAATAATAATAATAATAATAATAATAATAATAATAATAATAATAATAATAATAATAATAACAATAATAATAATAATAATAATAATAATAATAATAATAATAATAATATCAAGACTAAGATTTTCCACAACAAGTCTACTGTTGCGCGCAGTGTCAAACAGTCCTAATGGCATAAGACCAGCCTGACGTCATTTTTCCCTACCTCGTTAATGCGAACACAGACCACTCAAGCGTCAGGGCGGGACATGGAGGAGTCCCATCGCTCCTAGTACAGTTCTCCTACACTGCGTTATGTGGTCTGCCTGCTGCTATATGCCGGTGTGAGCTGTGTCAGGAGTGAGTATGGTACGCCGTATTGCTGTCACTCCCAGAAGTGGTGTTGGTATGTGGTATGCCCTGCTATGTGGATGGAGGGGGGGAAGCGAAGGGTGGGCAGGACTGACTATGGTAGAGGCTGATGATGACATTCGCAACAGTTAGGCCTCAACGTTCGAAGAGGTGACCCCATGTGGTCATGTGATGTCACTCCTCTGAGCTATGTGGTAGGTATGACCCACATATCCTTAGTGCTCTGAAAGCAGGGAGGGGGAGGGTGATGCTAAACACCCCTCGAGTCTGTCGTGAAAACTAATCACCTAGGAAGACCCACACCAGAGGCTGAGAATTGGTAAAAAAAATATACATTACATAAAAACAGACACCAGGATGTGCAACCTGCGCTATCAGTCAAAGCTTCCGCCCGCTCCCCTCCCTTCCCCTCTCCCCCTGTCCCCTCCTTCACATGCCCTACCCCTAACCACCCATATTAAGAGCCTGGTTTCCTACCCTCTCAGGGGTAAGGGGCCCCTCCCTCCTCTACATAACCACATACTCGCATCTATCTATCTACCATCTATATATATACACACAGGATTAACTCTACGGCACATACTCATACATATTCATCTACTACTATTCCTCTCCTCTTCTCCTCTTCAACATTCCTCTGCCTTTACTCTCACTACATGACCACATACAACCACATACCCTCCCGCCCCCACACCAACACAACCCTCGGTTAAAGGCCCCAGGCACCCAGATGCCATGGCGACACGTGCCATACACCCGAGGAACCCCCCAGAACATTGTGCGTCTACGTACCTGTGCTCCACCTGCAACCTGTCCTCTTAAAAAGAACGTCGTATTTGGCCGTTTGCCCGTATGGCCGAATTTGGACGTAATTTGAAAATGAAAAAAATATGAAAATAAATTTAGTTTTTTTTCAACAACAGTAAGTTAAGGGTCCTCTGATAGGTTAGGTGGGCAGGAAATTCTCATAAAGTTTCAAAACGTTATGAAAAACGTTAATTTAAAGTGTCCTCTCATAACCTCTGCACGTACGCCAAACGACTCAAATAGAAAACGGAACAGAACGTCACTTTTGTGAGTCGATTTCATTTCAAATTACGTCCAAATTTGGCCATATCGTGCATACGAGCCAAAAGTGACGTTCTTTTTAAGAGGACGGGTTGCCACCTAAGCAGGGGAGGCGAATGAGCTCACCTGCTCAGGTGCTGCGCACGGTCATAGTCTCAATTTATGCTACTTTCAGGGACCATCTTGATGGTCTCTACCATGGTGCTCAAGGAACGTCATGATGGTCTCTACCATGGTGCTCAAGGACCGTCTTGATGGTCTCTACCATGGTGCTCAAGGACCGTCTTGATGGTCTCTACCATGGTGCTCAGGGACCGTCTTGATGGTCTCTACCATTGTGCTCAAGGACCGTCTTGATGGTCTCTACCATGGTGCTTAAGGACCGTCTTGATGGTCTCTACCATGGTGCTCAGGGACCGTCATGATGGTCTCTACCATGGTGCTTAAGGACCGTCATGATGGTCTCTACCATGGTGCTCAGGGTCCGTCATGATGGTCTCTACCATGGTGCTCAGGGACCGTCATGATGGTCACTACCATGGTGATCAGGGACTGTCTTGGTAGTCTCTACCATGGTGCTCAGGGACCATCTTGATGGTCTCTACCATGGTGATCAGGGACTGTCTTGGTAGTCTCTACCGTGGTGCTCAGGGGCCGTCTTGATGGTCTCTACCACGGTGCTCAGGGACCGTCATGATGGTCTCTACCATGGTGCTCAGGGACTGTCTTGGTAGTCTCTACCATGGTGCTCAGGGACCGTTATGATGGTCTCTACCATGGTGCTCAAGGGCCGTCTTGATGGTCTCTACCATGGTGCTCAGGGACTGTCTTGGTAGTCTCTACCATGGTGCTCAGGGGCCGTCTTGATGGTCTCTACCATGGTGATCAGGGACTGTCTTGGTAGTCTCTACCATGGTGCTCAGGGGCCGTCTTGATGGTCTCTACCATGGTGATCAGGGACTGTCTTGGTAGTCTCTACCATGGTGCTCAGGGACCGTCTTGATGGTCTCTACCATGGTGATCAGGGACTGTCTTGGTAGTCTCTACCATGGTGCTCAGGGACCGTCTTGATGGTCTCTACCATGGTGATCAGGGACTGTCATAATGGTCTCTACCATGGTGCTCAGGGACTGTCTTGATGGTCTCTACCATGGTGCTCAGGGGCCGTCTTGATGGTCTCTACCATGGTGCTCAGGGACCATCATGATGGTCTCTACCATGGTGCTCAGGGACCGTCTTGATGGTCTCTACCATGGTGCTCAGGGACCGTCTTGATGGTCTCTACCATGGTGCTCAGGGACCGTCTTGATGGTCTCTACCATGGTGCTCAGGGACCGTCTTGATGGTCTCCACCATGGTGCTCATGGACCGTCTTGATGGTCTCTACCATGGTGCTCAGGGACCGTCTTGGTGGTCTCTACCATGGTGCTCATGGACTGTCTTGATGGTCACTACCATGGTGCTCAGGGACCGTCTTGATGATCTCTACCATGGTTCTAAGGGGTATACTGGTGTCACTTGTGGTATACAGGTGTCACTTGTGGTATACAGGTGTCACTTGTGGTATGCAGGTGTCACTTGTAGTATACAGGTGTCATTTGCGGTATACAGGTGTCACTTGTGGTATACAGGTGTCACTTGCAGTATACAGGTATCACTTGTGGTATACAGGTGTCACTTGTGGTATTCAGGTGTCATTTGCTATATACAGGTGTCACTTGTGGTATACAGGTGTCACTTGCGGTATACAGGTGTCACTTGTGGTATTCAAATGGCACTTGTGGTATACAGGTGTCACTTGTGGTATACAGGTGTCACTTGTTGTATACAGGTGTCACTTGCAGTATACAGGTGTCACTTGTGGTATACAGGTGTCACTTGTGGTATACAGGTGTCACTTGTGGTATACAGGTGTCACTTGTGGTATACAGGTGTCACTTGTGGTATACAGGTGTCACTTGTGGTATACAGGTGTCACTTGTGGTATACATGTGTCACTTGTGGTATACAGGTGTCACTTGTGGTATACAGGTGTCACTTGTGGTATACAGGTGTCACTTGTGGTATACAGGTGTCACTTGTGGTATACAGGTGTCACTTGTGGTATACAGGTGTCACTTGTGGTATACAGGTGTCACTTGTGGTATACAGGTGTCACTTGTGGTATACAGGTGTCACTTGCAGTATACAGGTGTCACTTGTGGTATACAGGTGTCACTTGTGGTATACAGGTGTCACTTGCAGTATACAGGTGTCACTTGTGGTATACAGGTGTCACTTGTGGTATACAGGTGTCACTTGAGGTATACAGGTGTCACTTGTGGTATACAGGTGTCACTTGTGGTATACAGGTGTCACTTGTGGTATAGAGGTCACTTGTGGTATAGAGGTGTCACTTGCAGTATACAGGTGTCACTTGTGGTATACAGGTGTCACTTGTGGTATACAGGTGTCACTTGTGGTATACAGGTGTCACTTGTGGTATACAGGTGTCACTTGCGGTATAGAGGTGTCACTTGCGGTATACACGTGTCACTTTCGGTATACAGTTGTCACTTGCGGTATACAGTTGTCACTTGCGGTATAGAGGTGTCACTTGCGGTATACGGGTGTCACTTGTGGTATAGAGGTGTCACTTTCGGTATACAGGTGTCACTTGCGGTATACAGGTGTCACTTGCGGTATACAGGTGTCACTTGCGGTATACAGGTGTCACTTGCGGTATACGGGTGTCACTTGTGATATACAGGTGTCACTTGCAATATATAGGTGTCACTTGCGGTATACAGGTGTCAATTGCGGTATAGAGGTGTCACTTTCGGTATAGAGGTCTTACTTGCGGTATACAGGTGTCACTTGCGGTATACAGGTGTCACTTGTGGTATACAGGTGTCACTTGTGGTATACAGGTGTCACTTGCAGTATACAGGTGTCACTTGTGATATACAGGTGTCACTTGCAATATATAGGTGTCACTTGCGGTATACAGGTGTCACTTGTGGTATATAGGTGTCAATTGTGGTATACAGGTGTCACTTGTGGTATACAGGTGTCATTTGTGGTATACAGGTGTCACTTGCGGTATACAGGTGTCACTTGTGGTATACAAGTGTCACTTACGGTATACAGGTGTCACTTGAGGTATACAGGTGTCACTTGTGGTATACAGGTGTCACTTGCGGTATACAGGTGTCATGTACGGTATACAGGTTCACTTGTGGTATACAGGTGTCACTTACGGTATACAGGTGTCACTTGAGGTATACAGGTGTCACTTACGGTATACAGGTGTCACGTACGGTATACAGGTGTCACTTGCAGTATACAGGTGTCACTTGTGGTATACAGGTGTCACTTGTGGTTTACAGGTGTCACTTGTGGTATACAGGTGTCACTTGTGGTATACAGGTGTCACTTGTGGTATACAGGTGTCACTTGAGTATACAGGTGTCACTTGTGGTATACAGGTGTCACTTGTGGTATACAGGTGTCACTTGAGGTATACTGGTGTCACTTACAGTACACAGGTGTCACTTGTGGTATACAGGTGTCTCTTGTGGTATACAGGTGTCACTTGTGGTATACAGGTGTCACTTGTAGTATACAGAGTGTCACTTGAGGTATACAGGTGTCACTTACGGTACACAGGTGTCACTTGTGGTATACAGGTGTCACTTGTGGTATACAGGTGTCACTTAATTGTGGTATACAGCTGTCACTTGTGGTATACAGGTGTCACTTGTGGTATACAAGTGTCACTTGTGTATACAGGTGTCACTTGTGGTATACAGGTGTCACTTGTGGTATACAGGTGTCACTTGTGGTATACAGGTGTCACTTGTGGTATACAGGTGTCACTTGTGGTATACAGGTGTCATTTGTGGTATACAGGTGTCACTTGTGGTATACAGGTGTCACTTGCGGTATACAGGTGTCACTTGTGGTATACAGGTGTCACTTGCGGTATAAAGGTGTCACTTGTGGTATACAGGTGTCACTTGTGGTATACAGGTGTCACTTGTGGTATACAGGAGGCACTTGTGGTATACAGTGTCACTTACGGTATACAGGTGTCGCTTGTGGTATACAGTTGTCACTTATGGTATACAGGTGTCACTTGCAGCATACAGGTGTCACTTGCTGTATATAGGTGTCACTTGCGGCATACAGGTGTCAGTTGCGGCATACAGTTGTCATTTGGCGGCATACAGGTGTCACTTGCGGTATATAGGTGACACTGTATATCTGTTTGATACCTGTTTGATGGTGTTCTGGGAGTTCTACTTCCCAAGCCCGGCCTCGAGAATTTGATCCACCAGGCTGTTGCTCGGAGCTGCCCGCAGGCTTACATACCCACCACAGCTCGGTTGGTTCGGCAAATTTTTTAGAAAATTAATTAGTTATTTTTAAGATGTCCACGGATTTTCCGGCAATATTTCTTATAGTCGCTGGAGGACGTTGAACAGCCGCGGACCTCTGATGTTCATACAGTGTTCTCTGATTGTGCCTATGGCACCTCTGCTCTTCACTGGCTCTATACTGCATTTTCTTCCATATCATACACTCCAGTATGTTGTTATTTTACTGTGCAGATTTGGGACCTGGCCCTCCAGTATTTTCCATGTGTATATTATTTGGTATTTCTCTCGTCTCCTTACTAGAGAGTACATTTGGAGAGCTCTGAGACGATCCCAATAATTTAGGTGCTTTATCTCGTCTATGCATGCCGTATATGTTCTCAGTATTCCCTCTATTTCAGCAATCTCTCCTGCTCTGAAGGGGGAAGTGAATACTGAGCATCGTCGAGACGGAACAACAGAAGTAACTTGACGACACAGCTTCGTTTCATTCTTTGCAGATGACACACAAAAATTAAGCATAAATCTGCATCTGCTGAAGAAATTGAAAAACTATAAGCAGATTATCAACAAACTGTTGTTCGATGGGTGCAAGCGAGAAAATAACATTATGTTTAACCGTGATAAATTCCAGGTACTCAAGTAACGGCAGAATGAGATCTGAAAATAATACGAGGGTACAAGAACACAATCGAATCTGCCACATTGTAGGAAAAACAGCATGTAACGAGGATTGGGGAATAATGATGTCCCGACGATCTAAAGTTTAGGGACATAACCATCAGCAAATATCCGTCAGCCATAAAATATGAATAGGACGGATTACGGAGAACTTGTCAATCCAGGGTCCCATCCGCAATTTGTAG
>WNGS01159582.1:0-10297 GCA_020271785.1 Procambarus virginalis
CCTATTTGGCCTCCTAATCCTCAGCTTCTCTTCTCCTTTATGCCTTGCTCTTTACCCTCATGTTTACCTAATGTATTCCCACTGTTTACACTGACCCATTGTTCCATCCATTTGTATTCATCTGACCCACTATTAGTATAAAATATAACGTCCTGTACTATAACATCACTGAGAATGAACCATGTAGGTTCGAAACGTCTTTCAAATTTTAATAGGTGTAATACATTCTACAGTTAGTCCCTTCTTTTTCTTCACCTTGAAAACGACTTGACTTTTGATGAACTCTTCCAGCTGAACCCTGATGCAAAAGCACTAGTAAGAGAGNCGGAGTGCCTCAAGGATCCGTTTATATTGCATGAAATTATACTGATTTTATTATACATTATATTTTATTGCTTTATTGCATGTTGTGATATTGTGGCGTGTTGTATTTTACCTTAAACTTTGTTGTGTTGAAACCATTCATAATAATTCACTGTGTCAGGGGACAGGAAGCCTGAGTGTATTCATACACGTTAGGCTTTTTATCAAGGTCCCCCCCCCCCGGGTCGACAAGCTGACTAACTCCTGAGCACCTAATTACTGCTAGGTGAACAGAGACATTAGGTGAAATAAGATATGCCTAACTTTTTGTGTCCCGCCCGGTCTACCGGGACCCTCTTGTTTATAGAAATGTTCTGTACAGTATTATATCTTACTGTAACAACAGACAAGGTGAGAGAGAAAGGGAGATAGAGACGAGTGAGGTAGACAGAAACAGAGTGGAGGAAAATGACAGAGAGACAGGCAGACAGACAGAGACCACGAAACAGAAAGGCAATCAATAAGAGAGTGGGGGGGGGGAAGGGGGGGAGGGGGGACAGAGATAACACTACACCTGCTAACTACAGGGCAGGTATGACGTCATCGACACAATCACTGTTTCCAGCAGTTAAGCTTATGGTGTAGTCTATATCCCCCTCCCCCCCCCCCCTCTCTCTCTCTCTCTCTCTCTCTCTCTCTCTCTCTCTCTCTCTCTCTCTCTCTCTCTCTCTCTCAAAATGTTTTCTGTTGTTTCTTCTCACTAGTGCGCGTCACGAGGGGATGAAGGAGGAAGATGTAGCGACCATTGTCCACCATTAAGGCCACCGGGATTATGCCTATCAGGCCGACGGTCTGTAATTGGCGACACCAGCGCCTCGGGCGGTGGTGGCGGATACACGAACCACTGCGTCATCTCCACAATGGGAGCGCTGTCATTCATAAGAGGATGTCGCTCGCCTGACATTTCACGACGCCCCCCAGGCCATCAACGTCACACGATTCATCCTCCCAGATCAGTACCAGGGAAGAGTCTCTTCAATTTAAGATAAAGAATCTCTTTCAACTGTGTGTTTACTCTCCGGGTATTTGATCAAGTACATCAAGTGGAGCGTCAAGTCCCTCCAGGCTTGGCTCGCTTCTACCCGGATCCCGCCACCACTGGTAACGTAGCCCATTCCCGCCACCACTGGTAACGCAGCCCGTTCCCGCTACCACTGGTAACGCAGCCCGTTCCCGCCACCACTGGTAACGCAGCCCGTTCCCGCCAGCCTCCACATCGGCAGGAAACTGTCGTACTAAAGTGCCTTATGTGCCCAACAGACGACCCAGGAACAGAAAACGGGACAGTATGTCAATATCGCCAGCCGCTGTCATTATCTAGTATGACAGTTTTTGGCTTTAGGTAAAGTATACTTTATGGGGGGGGGGGGTTTAACACCAGCCCTCACTCCCAGAGTAACACCAGCCCTCACTCCCAGTGTAACACCAGCACTCACTCCCAGTGTAACACCAGCACTCACTCCCAGTGTAACACCAGCACTCACTCCCAGTGTAACACCAGCACTCACTCCCAGTGTAACACCAGCACTCACTCCCAGTGTAACACCAGCCCTCACTCCCAGAGTAACACCAGCCCTCACTCCCAGTGTAACACCAGCACTCACTCCCAGTGTAACACCAGCCCTCACTCCCAGTGTAACACCAGCCCTCACTCCCAGTGTAACACCAGCACTCACTCCCAGTGTAACACCAGCACTCACTCCCAGGGTAACACCAGCACTCCCAGTGTAACACCAGCACTCCCAGAGTAACACCAGCACTCACTCCCAGTGTAACACCAGCACTCCCAGAGTAACACCAGCACTCACTCCCAGTGTAACACCAGCACTCCCAGAGTAACACCAGCACTCACTCCCAGTGTAACACCAGCACTCCCAGAGTAACACCAGCCCTCACTCCCAGTGTAACACCAGCACTCACTCCCAGTGTAACACCAGCACTCACTCCCAGTGTAACACCAGCACTCACTCCCAGTGTAACACCAGCACTCACTCCCAGTGTAACACCAGCACTCACTCCCAGTGTAACACCAGCCCTCACTCCCAGAGTAACACCAGCCCTCACTCCCAGTGTAACACCAGCACTCACTCCCAGTGTAACACCAGCCCTCACTCCCAGAGTAACACCAGCCCTCACTCCCAGAGTAACACCAGCACTCACTCCCAGTGTAACACCAGCACTCACTCCCAGTGTAACACCAGCACTCACTCCCAGTGTAACACCAGCACTCACTCCCAGTGTAACACCAGCCCTCACTCCCAGAGTAACACCAGCCCTCACTCCCAGTGTAACACCAGCCCTCACTCCCAGTGTAACACCAGCACTCACTCCCAGGGTAACACCAGCACTCCCAGTGTAACACCAGCACTCCCAGAGTAACACCAGCACTCACTCCCAGAGTAACACCAGCACTCACTCCCAGAGTAACACCAGCACTCACTCCCAGTGTAACACCAGCACTCCCAGAGTAACACCAGCACTCACTCCCAGAGTAACACCAGCCCTCACTCCCAGTGTAACACCAGCACTCACTCCCAGAGTAACACCAGCACTCCCAGAGTAACACCAGCACTCCCAGAGTAACACCAGCACTCACTCCCAGAGTAACACCAGCACTCACTCCCAGAGTAACACCAGCCCTCACTCCCAGAGTAACACCAGCACTCACTCCCAGTGTAACACCAGCACTCACTCCCAGAGTAACACCAGCACTCCCAGTGTAACACCAGCACTCACTCCCAGTGTAACACCAGCACTCACTCCCAGTGTAACACCAGCACTCACTCCCAGTGTAACACCAGCCCTCCCAGTGTAACACCAGCACTCACTCCCAGTGTAACACCAGCCCTCCCAGTGTAACACCAGCACTCACTCCCAGTGTAACACCAGCACTCACTCCCAGAGTAACACCAGCACTCACTCCCAGAGTAACACCAGCACTCACTCCCAGTGTAACACCAGCACTCACTCCCAGGGTAACACCAGCACTCACTCCCAGTGTAACACCAGCCCTCACTCCCAGAGTAACACCAACCCTCACTCCCAGAGTAACACCAGCACTCACTCCCAGTGTAACACCAGCACTCACTCCCAGTGTAACACCAACCCTCACTCCCAGAGTAACACCAGCACTCACTCCCAGTGTAACACCAGCACTCACTCCCAGTGTAACACCAGCACTCACTCCCAGTGTAACACCAGCACTCCCAGAGTAACACCAGCACTCACTCCCAGAGTAACACCAGCACTCACTCCCAGTGTAACACCAGCACTCACTCCCAGAGTAACACCAGCACTCACTCCCAGTGTAACACCAGCACTCACTCCCAGTGTAACACCAGCACTCACTCCCAGTGTAACACCAGCACTCACTCCCAGAGTAACACCAGCACTCACTCCCAGTGTAACACCAGCACTCACTCCCAGTGTAACACCAGCACTCACTCCCAGTGTAACACCAGCACTCACTCCCAGTGTAACACCAGCACTCACTCCCAGAGTAACACCAGCACTCACTCCCAGTGTAACACCAACCCTCACTCCCAGGGTAACACCAGCACTCACTCCCAGTGTAACACCAGCCCTCACTCCCAGTGTAACACCAACCCTCACTCCCAGAGTAACACCAGCACTCACTCCCAGTGTAACACCAGCACTCACTCCCAGTGTAACACCAACCCTCACTCCCAGAGTAACACCAGCACTCACTCCCAGTGTAACACCAGCACTCACTCCCAGTGTAACACCAGCACTCACTCCCAGTGTAACACCAGCACTCACTCCCAGTGTAACACCAGCACTCACTCCCAGTGTAACACCAGCACTCACTCAAAGTGTAACACCAGCCCTCACTCCCAGGGTAACACCAGCACTCCCAGTGTAACACCAGCACTCACTCCCAGAGTAACACCAGCACTCACTCCCAGTGTAACACCAGCACTCCCAGTGTAACACCAGCACTCACTCCCAGAGTAACACCAGCACTCACTCCCAGTGTAACACCAGCACTCACTCAAAGTGTAACACCAACCCTCACTCCCAGGGTAACACCAGCACTCACTCCCAGTGTAACACCAGCCCTCACTCCCAGTGTAACACCAACCCTCACTCCCAGAGTAACACCAGCACTCACTCCCAGTGTAACACCAGCACTCACTCAAAGTGTAACACCAGCACTCACTCCCAGTGTAACACCAGCACTCACTCCCAGTGTAACACCAGCACTCACTCCTAGTGTAACACCAGCACTCACTCAAAGTGTAACACCAGCACTCACTCCCAGTGTAACACCAGCACTCACTCAAAGTGTAACACCAGCACTCCCAGTGTAACACCAGCACTCACTCCCAGAGTAACACCAGCACTCACTCCCAGTGTAACACCAGCACTCACTCAAAGTGTAACACCAGCACTCACTCCCAGTGTAACACCAGCACTCACTCCCAGTGTAACACCAGCACTCCCAGTGTAACACCAGCACTCACTCCCAGTGTAACACCAGCACTCACTCCCAGTGTAACACCAGCACTCCCAGAGTAACACCAGCACTCACTCCCAGAGTAACACCAGCACTCCCAGTGTAACACCAGCACTCACTCCCAGAGTAACACCAGCCCTCACTCCCAGTGTAACACCAGCCCTCACTCCCAGAGTAACACCAGCCCTCACTCCCAGAGTAACACCAGCCCTCACTCCCAGTGTAACACCAGCACTCACTCCCAGTGTAACACCAGCCCTCACTCCCAGAGTAACACCAGCCCTCACTCCCAGAGTAACACCAGCCCTCACTCCCAGTGTAACACCAGCACTCACTCCCAGTGTAACACCAGCACTCACTCCCAGTGTAACACCAGCACTCACTCCCAGAGTAACACCAGCCCTCACTCCCAGTGTAACACCAGCCCTCACTCCCAGAGTAACACCAGCCCTCACTCCCAGAGTAACACCAGCCCTCACTCCCAGTGTAACACCAGCACTCACTCCCAGGGTAACACCAGCCCTCACTCCCAGAGTAACACCAGCCCTCACTCCCAGAGTAACACCAGCACTCCCAGTGTAACACCAGCACTCACTCCCAGTGTAACACCAGCACTCACTCCCAGAGTAACACCAGCACTCCCAGTGTAACACCAGCACTCACTCCCAGTGTAACACCAGCACTCACTCCCAGAGTAACACCAGCACTCACTCCCAGTGTAACACCAGCCCTCACTCCCAGTGTAACACCAGCACTCACTCCCAGTGTAACACCAGCACTCACTCCCAGAGTAACACCAGCCCTCACTCCCAGTGTAACACCAGCCCTCACTCCCAGTGTAACACCAACACTCACTCCCAGAGTAACACCAGCACTCCCAGTGTAACACCAGCACTCACTCCCAGTGTAACACCAGCACTCACTCCCAGAGTAACACCAGCCCTCCCAGTGTAACACCAGCACTCACTCCCAGTGTAACACCAGCACTCACTCCCAGTGTAACACCAGCACTCACTCCCAGGGTAACACCAGCACTCACTCCCAGTGTAACACCAGCACTCACTCCCAGTGTAACACCAGCACTCACTCCCAGGGTAACACCAGCACTCACTCCCAGTGTAACACCAGCACTCACTCCCAGTGTAACACCAGCACTCACTCCCAGTGTAACACCAGCACTCACTCCCAGTGTAACACCAGCACTCACTCCCAGTGTAACACCAGCACTCACTCCCAGGGTAACACCAGCACTCACTCCCAGTGTAACACCAGCACTCACTCCCAGTGTAACACCAGCACTCACTCCCAGAGTAACACCAGCCCTCCCAGTGTAACACCAGCACTCACTCCCAGAGTAACACCAGCACTCCCAGTGTACACCAGCACTCACTCCCAGAGTAACACCAGCCCTCACTCCCAGAGTAACACCAGCACTCCCAGTGTAACACCAGCCCTCACTCCCAGAGTAACACCAGCCCTCACTCCCAGAGTAACACCAGCCCTCACTCCCAGAGTAACACCAGCACTCCCAGTGTAACACCAGCACTCACTCCGAGTGTAACACCAGCACTCACTCCCAGTGTAACACCAGCACTCACTCCCAGAGTAACACCAGCCCTCACTCCCAGAGTAACACCAACACTCACTCCCAGAGTAACACCAACCCTCACTCCCAGAGTAACACCAACCCTCACTCCCAGAGTAACACCAACCCTCACTCCCAGGGTAACACCAGCCCTCACTCCCAGAGTAACACCAACCCTCACTCCCAGGGTAACACCAGCCCTCACTCCCAGTGTAACACCAGCCCTCACTCCCAGTGTAACACCAGCCTCACTCCCAGAGTAACACCAGCCCTCACTCCCAGAGTAACACCAGCCCTCACTCCCAGAGTAACACCAACCCTCACTCCCAGTGTAACACCAGCCCTCATTCCCAGAGTAACACCAACCCTCACTCCCAGTGTAACACCAGCCCTCACTCCCAGAGTAACACCAGCCCTCACTCCCAGAGTAACACCAACCCTCACTCCCAGAGTAACACCAGCCCTCACTCCCAGAGTAACACCAACCCTCACTCCCAGAGTAACACCAACCCACACTCGAATGAATGTTTTAGCTGCTAAAGAAAACAGATTTGAAATTAAATTCCTATGGATACCATCACATGTTGGCATCTCAAGGCATGGCACTGTTGATATGCTTGCTAAGACAGCCTGTAGAAAACCAGTGGTAGAAATTGATATGGGTGTTTCATTAGTAGTGACAAAGAGAATACTTAAACAAATATCTAACGAAAATCTCACCGACCTAACAAATTCACAAAGACCTGAAAGTTGTAGCATTAAATATTATGATAGATATCGTGAGGAGACATTCACATATGGGACTAATAGAACAAGAACCCGGCAATGTGATGTTATAGTGGCCAGAATACGCCTGGGATATAGACGTATCTGGCAGCTTTCTCGAAACCCAAATGTCGAGTACACAATGTGTCAACTTTGTGAAAGAGAAAACATGCACTCCTTGAACTTTATATTGTAGAATGTCCCATATTGACTGACTTTCGCCCCCCTGGGCTAAGGTATGCTGAACTGTGTAACTACTACATGAGTACTGGAACACTTGATGATATATTGGACTTGTACCCTAGATTGACCATGTAATGTATCAATTATACAATGTATGTATGTGATGTAACTATATAACCTGCGCTTGTAAAAGCACCTTAATCACCTTCAGTGATTAAGTGCTTAATTGCACACTAGTTTCTCTGTCAGCTATCTCACCCTGCCAGAGTAAAAGAGACAAATGTATGTGAATGCATGTGTGTGTCTGTGTATATATGTATGTAAATATATGTATATGTACGTATAAGTGTGTGTATGTATATGTATGTGCATAAAGTATATGTGGAAGCTGATCAGAATTACATTTCACCTTTATAATGCACATTAATGACACTATGTAAAAGACACATCGAACACTTTATGTAGGGCATACGTAAATCTGTGTATCTATGTATTTACGTATGTAGGTTAGCTTAGCATTTTAAAAGCACCGAATCACCTTCTGTGGTTGATTGTTCAATAAACCCTTGAACTATATGTTTAACTGATCTCTAACCCTGTCCATGGAGGACTGAAGAAAATGTATAGATGCTGGTTAGCATTGTAAATGTGTGGCCACGTCTGTGGTAGAAAATAATATAAAAATAAAAAACTCCCCTGGACCACCTGTCCTCAGCGCCTGAGTGAGGTGATGAGCCGCTCTGGCCACCTGTGTGGCTATTGACGCCATGTTGCACGGTTGGTTCTTCCAGGTGTTGTGCAGTGTTGCCTGGGTGTTGTGGTGATGGTGAAGTTGTTCATTGTTGCCTGAGTGTTGTGGTGATGGTGAAGTTGTTCATTGTTGCCCGGGTGTTGTGGTGATGGTGAAGTTGTTTATTGTTGCCTGAGTGTTGTGGTGATGGTGAAGTTGTTCATTGTTGCCCGGGTGTTGTGGTGATGGTGAAGTTGTTTATTGTTGCCTGAGTGTTGTGGTGATGGTGAAGTTGTTTATTGTTGCCTGAGTGTTGTGGTGATGGTGAAGTTGTTTATTGTTGCCTGAGTGTTGTGGTGATGGTGAAGTTGTTTATTGTTGCCTGAGTGTTGTGTTGATGGTGAAGTTGTTCACTGTTGCCCGGGTGTTGTGGTGATGGTGAAGTTGTTCACTGTTGCCTGAGTGTTGTGTTGATGGTGAAGTTGTTCATTGTTGCCTGAGTGTTGTGTTGATGGTGAAGTTGTTCATTGTTGCCCGGGTGTTGTGGTGATGGTGAAGTTGTTCATTGTTGCCCGGGTGTTGTGTTGATGGTGAAGTTGTTCATTGTTGCCCGGGTGTTGTGGTGATGGTGAAGTTGTTCATTGTTGCCCGGGTGTTGTGGTGATGGTGAAGTTGTTCACTGTTGCCCGGGTGTTGTGGTGATGGTGAAGTTGTTCACTGTTGCCTGAGTGTTGTGGTGATGGTGAAGTTGTTCATTGTTGCCTGAGTGTTGTGGTGATGGTGAAGTTGTTCACTGTTGCCCGGGTGTTGTGGTGATGGTGAAGTTGTTCACTGTTGCCTGAGTGTTGTGGTGATGGTGAAGTTGTTCATTGTTGCCTGAGTGTTGTGGTGATGGTGAAGTTGTTCACTGTTGCCCGGGTGTTGTGGTGATGGTGAAGTTGTTCATTGTTGCCTGAGTGTTGTGGTGATGGTGAAGTTGTTCATTGTTGCCTGAGTGTTGTGGTGATGGTGAAGTTGTTCATTGTTGCCTGAGTGTTGTGGTGATGGTGAAGTTGTTCATTGTTGCCCGGGTGTTGTGGTGATGGTGAAGTTGTTCATTGTTGCCCGGGTGTTGTGGTGATGGTGAAGTTGTTCATTGTTGCCTGAGTGTTGTGGTGATGGTGAAGTTGTTCATTGTTGCCTGAGTGTTGTGGTGATGGTGAAGTTGTTCACTGTTGCCCGGGTGTTGTGGTGATGGTGAAGTTGTTCACTGTTGCCTGAGTGTTGTGGTGATGGTGAAGTTGTTCATTGTTGCCTGAGTGTTGTGGTGATGGTGAAGTTGTTCACTGTTGCCCGGGTGTTGTGGTGATGGTGAAGTTGTTCACTGTTGCCTGAGTGTTGTGGTGATGGTGAAGTTGTTCACTGTTGCCTGAGTGTTGTGTTGATGGTGAAGTTGTTCACTGTTGCCTGAGTGTTGTGTTGATGGTGGAGTTGTTCATTGTTGCCTGAGTGTTGTGGTGATGGTGAAGTTGTTCACTGTTGCCCGGGTGTTGTGGTGATGGTGAAGTTGTTCATTGTTGCCTGAGTGTTGTGGTGATGGTGAAGTTGTTCATTGTTGCCTGAGTGTTGTGGTGATGGTGAAGTTGTTCATTGTTGCCTGAGTGTTGTGGTGATGGTGAAGTTGTTCATTGTTGCCCGGGTGTTGTGGTGATGGTGAAGTTGTTCATTGTTGCCCGGGTGTTGTGGTGATGGTGAAGTTGTTCATTGTTGCCTGAGTGTTGTGGTGATGGTGAAGTTGTTCATTGTTGCCTGAGTGTTGTGGTGATGGTGAAGTTGTTCATTGTTGCCTGAGTGTTGTGGTGATGGTGAAGTTGTTCATTGTTGCCTGAGTGTTGTGGTGATGGTGAAGTTGTTCATTGTTGCCTGAGTGTTGTGGTGATGGTGAAGTTGTTCATTGTTGCCTGAGTGTTGTGGTGATGGTGAAGTTGTTCATTGTTGCCTGAGTGTTGTGGTGATGGTGAAGTTGTTCATTGTTGCCTGAGTGTTGTGGTGATGGTGAAGTTGTTCATTGTTGCCTGAGTGTTGTGTTGATGGTGGAGTTGTTCATTGTTGCCTGAGTGTTGTGGTGATGGTGAAGTTGTTCATTTTGCCGGGTGTTGTGGTGATGGTGAAGTTGTTCATTGTTGCCTGAGTGTTGTGGTGATGGTGAAGTTGT
>WNGS01159583.1:28917-44964 GCA_020271785.1 Procambarus virginalis
TGAGGGGAGACGTCAGAAGGACAGGCAGAGTGAGGGGAGACTTAGGGAGAACGGAATGTTGTGAAACAGACAGACAGGATGAAGGAATATTTGGTTAGAAGACAGTGTGAGATGTGACGGGGACAGACAGGTTTAGAGAGCGATAATGTAGAAGTGAGAGATAGAAGACATAAGAGATAAAGAGAGAGAGGAAAAGAGATAATGAGACATAACACAATCAACAGGAGAGAAGGAGCTGGTGGGAACATTCAACAATCTCCTGGTTGGATGGAGTCTCTCTGGATGGATATATTACCTGAGGGGGAAATTACACTCTCCTCCTTCTTTCCCTCACCTCTTTTCTCTCACCCCCTCTGTTACCTCACCCACTATGTTCCCTCATCCTCTCACTCTCCCTAACAACCAGCCTCCCCTTACCACCAGCCTCCCCTACCACCAGCCTCCCCTTCAACCACTCACCTCACCCCAGCCCCCCTCACCACCAGCCTCCCCTACCACCAGCCTCCCTCACCACCAGCCTCCCTCCCCAGCTCCGCCCACCTACACCTCCACCTCCCCACCACCAGCCTCCCCTCACCACCAGCCTCCCCTCACCACCAGCCTCCCCTCACCACCAGCCTACCTCACCCCAGCCTCCCGCTACCAGCCTCCCCTCACCACCAGCCTCCCCTCACCACTACAGCCTCCACCCACCACCAGCCTCCCCTCACCACCAGTCCCTCCCCTCCACCGCTCTCACCACCAGCCTCCCCTCACCACCAGCCTCCCCTCCCACAGCTCCTACCACCAGCCTCCCCTACCACCCCTCACCAGCCTCCCCTCACCACCTAGCCTCCCCTCCTACCAGCCTCCCCCACTACCACCTCCCCTCACCCACACGTCCCTCACTACCAGCCTTCCCTCATACCAGCGCCACCTACCAGTACCCTCACCGCGTCCCCTCACCACCAGCCTCCCCTCACCACCACGTCCCCTCCCCCTCCCCTCACCACCACTGCTAGCCGTCCCCTCTACGAGAGAGAGAGAGAGTTCTTGACCAAGTCTGGTGGGAGCGGTCAGAACATCAGAGCCTATAATACCGTCGGGACGTTAATCTTACTGATGTGACCTTCCAACATCCTCAAAGTTCGGGACCTGGCCAAACACTGTCGACTACCACTACTACCAGTAGCTCCCCATAAAGTCCCCTGGTGGTATCAGTACGTCTTAACCGGTTGTGGTTCAACCTCACAACAGTTGCCCACCTCCAGAGCAACCATTTACAGCAGGGTGAATAGAAGCGTTAGGTGAAGTGAATTGAATGGTGCCCACCTATATGTCTTCTCCCGGGAATCCAACCCGGGCACCCTGGTTGTGAGTCGAAAACACAGCAATTGGACTACTTTGACCCTAGGGTTAAGTTTAGTGAGGTTCCCTCAGCTTAGTTAGATTGTCTCAGCTGTGAGAGGGAGGGTTCTCTCAGCTAGTGAGAGGGAGGGTTCTCTCAGCTAGTGAGAGAGAGGGTTCTCTCAGCTAGTGAGAGGGAGGGTTCTCTCACCTAGTGAGAGGGGGGGTTCTCTCAGCTAGTGAGAGGGAGGGTTCTCTCAGCTAGTGAGAGGCAGGGTTCTCTCAGCTAGTGAGAGGGAGGGTTCTCTCAGCTAGTGAGAGAGAGAGGGTCTCTCACCTAGTGAGAGGGAGGGTTCTCTCACCTAGTGAGAGAGAGGGTTCTCTCACCTAGTGAGAGAGAGGGTTCTCTCACCTAGTGAGAGAGAGGGTTCTCTCAGCTAGTGAGAGAGAGAGGGTTCTCTCAGCTAGTGAGAGAGAGAGGGTTCTCTCAGCTAGTGAGAGAGAGGGTTCTCTCAGCTAGTGAGAGAGAGAGGGTTCTCTCAGCTAGTGAGAGAGAGGGTTCTCTCAGCTAGTGAGAGAGAGGGTTCTCTCAGCTAGTGAGAGAGAGAGGGTTCTCTCAGCTAGTGAGAGAGAGGGTTCTCTCAGCTCTCAGCTAGTGAGAGAGAGAGGGTTCTCTCAGCTAGTGAGAGAGAGGGTTCTCTCAGATAGTGAGAGAGAGGGTTCTCTCAGCTAGTGAGAGAGAAGGTTCTCTCACCTAGTGAGAGAGGTTTAAACATGTAGCCTTTGTCCTCCCCGTCCTCCTACAGTTCCCCAACGTCAAGAAACTGTCGTACTAAAGTGCCCTTATCCTAACCTACCAGAGAACTCAAAAAAGAAAACGGAACAATTTCACGAGCCGCTGTCATTTCCTAGCACGACGATTTTGGCCTTAGGGAGACTATACGTCAAAATGCGACCTTCTGTTTGGAGGACGGGCTGATGTGTAATCAAGTGGGGGGGGGGGGGGTTCAACCCATCAAGTTGTTGATAACTACTGTGAGTGGCTTGCATGCCAGGCCTAGCCAACTACTGTGAGTGGCTTGCCCGCCAGGCCTAGCCAACTACTGTGAGTGGCTTGCCCGCCAGGCCTAGCCAACTACTGTGAGTGGCTTGCATGCCAGGCCTAGCCAACTACTGTGAGTGGCTTGCCCGCCAGGCCTAGCCAACTACTGTGAGTGGCTTGCCCGCCAGGCCTAGCCAACTACTGTGAGTGGCTTGCCCGCCAGGCCTAGCCAACTGCTGTGAGTGGCTTGCATGCCAGACCTAGCCAACTACTGTGAGTGGCTTGTCCACCAGGCCTAGCCAACTACTGTGAGTGGCTTGCCTGCCAGGCCTAGCCAACTACTGTGAGTGGCTTGCATGCCAGGCCTAGCCAACTACTGTGAGTGGCTTGCCTGCCAGGCCTAGCCAACTACTGTGAGTGGCTTGCATGCCAGGCCTAGCCAACTGTGAGTGGCTTGCCTGCCAGGCCTAGCCAACTACTGTGAGTGGCTTGCCCGCCAGGCCAAGCCAACTACTGTGAGTGGCTTGCCTGCCAGGCCAAGCCAACTACTGTGAGTGGCTTGCCCGCCAGGCCAAGCCAACTACTGTGAGTGGCTTGCTCGCCAGGCCTAGCCAACTACTGTGAGTGGCTTGCCCGCCAGGCCAAGCCAACTACTGTGAGTGGCTTGCCTGCCAGGCCTAGCCAACTACTGTGAGTGGCTTGCATGCCAGGCCTAGCCAACTGTGAGTGGCTTGCCTGCCAGGCCTAGCCAACTACTGTGAGTGGCTTGCCCGCCAGGCCAAGCCAACTACTGTGAGTGGCTTGCCCGCCAGGCCTAGCCAACTACTGTGAGTGGCTTGCATGCGAGGCCTAGCCAACTACTGTGAGTGGCTTGCCTGCCAGGCCTAGCCAACTACTGTGAGTGGCTTGCCTGCCAGGCCTAGCCAACTACTGTGAGTGGCTTGCCCACCAGGCCTAACCAACTACTGTGAGTGGCTTGCCTGCCAGGCCTAGCCAACTACTGTGAGTGGCTTGCATGCCAGGCCTAGCCAACTACTGTGAGTGGCTTGCATGCCAGGCCTAGCCAACTACTGTGAGTGGCTTGCCCACCAGGTCTAGCCAACTACTGTGAGTGGCTTGACTGCCAGGCCTAGCCAACTACTGTGAGTGGCTTGCCCACCAGGCCTAGCCAACTATTGTGAGTGGCTTGCCCGCCAGGCCTAGCCAACTATTGTGAGTGGCTTGCCCACCAGGCCTAGCCAAGTACTGTGAGTGGCTTGCCCGCCAGGCCTAGCCAACTACTGTGAGTGACTTGTCCGCCAGGCCTAGCCAACTATTGTGAGTGACTTGTCCGCCAGGCCTAGCCAACTACTGTGAGTGACTTGTCCGCCAGGCCTAGCCAACTACTGTGAGTGATTTGCCCGCCAGGCCTAGCCAACTATTGTGAGTGACTTGCCCGCCAGGCCTAGCCAACTATTGTGAGTGACTTGTCCGCAAGGCCTAGCCAACTACTGTGAGTGATTTGCCCGCCAGGCCTAGCCAACTTCTGTGAGTGACTTGCCCACCAGGCCTAGCCAACTATTGTGAGTGTCTTGCCAGCCAGGCCTAGCCAACTACTGTGAGTGACTTGACCACCAGGCCTAGCCAACTATTGTGAGTGACTTGCCCGTCAGGCCTAGCCAACTACTGTAAGTGGCTTGCCCGCCAGACCTAGCCAACTACTGTGAGTGGCTTGCCCGCCAGACCTAGCCAACTACTGTGAGTGGCTTGCATGCCAGGCCTAGCCAACTACTGTGAGTGGCTTGCACGCCAGACCTAGCCAACTACTGTGAGTGACTTGCCCTCCAGGCCTAGCCAACTACTGTGAGTGACTTGCCCTCCAGGCCTAGCCAACTACTGTGAGTGACTTGCCCTCCAGGCCTAGCCAACTACTGTGAGTGACTTGCCCTCCAGGCCTAGCCAACTACTGTGAGTGACTTGGCCTCCAGGCCTACCCAACTACTGTGAGTGACTTGCCCTCCAGGCCTAGCCAACTACTGTGAGTGACTTGCCCTCCAGGCCTAGCCAACTACTATGAGTGACTTGCCCTCCAGGCCTAGCCAACTACTGTGAGTGACTTGCCCTCCAGGCCTAGCCAACTACTGTGAGTGACTTGCCCTCCAGGCCTAGCCAACTACTGTGAGTGACTTGCCCTCCAGGCCTAGCCAACTACTATGAGTGACTTGGCCTCCAGGCCTAGCCAACTACTGTGAGTGACTTGCCCTCCAGGCCTAGCCAACTACTGTGAGTGACTTGCCCTCCAGGCCTAGCCAACTACTGTGAGTGACTTGGCCTCCAGGCCTACCCAACTACTGTGAGTGACTTGCCCGCCAGGCCTAGCCAACTACTGTGAGTGACTTGCCCTCCAGGCCTAGCCAACTACTATGAGTGACTTGCCCTCCAGGCCTAGCCAACTTCTATGAGTGACTTGGCCTCCAGGCCTAGCCAACTACTGTGAGTGACTTGCCCTCCAGGCCTAGCCAACTACTGTGAGTGACTTGCCCTCCAGGCCCAGCCAACTACTGTGAGTGACTTGCCCGCCAGGCCTAGCCAACTACTGTGAGTGGCTTGCATGCCAGGCCTAGCCAACTACTGTGAGTGACTTGCCCTCCAGGCCTAGCCAACTACTGTGAGTGACTTGGCCTCCAGGCCTAGCCAACTACTGTGAGTGACTTGCCCTCCAGGCCTAGCCAACTACTGTGAGTGGCTTGCATGCCAGGCCTAGCCAACTACTGTGAGTGGCTTGCATGCCAGGCCTAGCCAACTACTGTGAGTGGCTTGCATGCCAGGCTTAGCCAACTACTGTGAGTGGCTTGCATGCCAGGCCTAGCCAACTACTGTGAGTGGCTTGCATGCCAGGCCTAGCCAACTACTGTGAGTGGCTTGCCCGCCAGGCCTAGCCAACTACTGTGAGTGGCTTGCCCGCCAGGCCTAGCCAACTACTGTGAGTGTCTTGCCCGCCAGGCCTAGCCAACTACTGTGAGTGTCTTGGCCGCCAGGCCTAGCCAACTACTGTGAGTGTCTTGCCCGCCAGGCCTAGCCAACTACTGTGAGTGACTTGCTCGCCAGGCCTAGCCAACTACTGTGAGTGTCTTGCTCGCCAGGCCTAGCCAACTACTGTGAGTGACTTGCCGCCAGGCCTAGCCAACTACTGTGAGTGACTTGCTCGCCAGGCCTAGCCAACTACTGTGAGTGACTTGCTCGCCAGGCCTAGCCAACTACTGTGAGTGACTTGCCCGCCAGGCCTAGCCAACTACTGTGAGTGACTTGCTCGCCAGGCCTAGCCAACTACTGTGAGTGACTTGCTCGCCAGGCCTAGCCAACTACTGTGAGTGACTTGCCCGCCAGGCCTAGCCAACTACTGTGAGTGACTTGCTCGCCAGGCCTAGCCAACTACTGTGAGTGACTTGCTCGCCAGGCCTAGCCAACTACTGTGAGTGACTTGCCCGCCAGGCCTAGCCAACTACTGTGAGTGACTTGCTCGCCAGGCCTAGCCAACTACTGTGAGTGACTTGCCCGCCAGGCCTAGCCAACTACTGTGAGTGACTTGCTCGCCAGGCCTAGCCAACTACTGTGAGTGACTTGCCCGCCAGGCCTAGCCAACTACTGTGAGTGACTTGCTCGCCAGGCCTAGCCAACTACTGTGAGTGACTTGCCCGCCAGGCCTAGCCAACTACTGTGAGTGACTTGCTCGCCAGGCCTAGCCAACTACTGTGAGTGACTTGCCCGCCAGGCCTAGCCAACTACTGTGAGTGACTTGCTCGCCAGGCCTAGCCAACTACTGTGAGTGACTTGCTCGCCAGGCCTAGCCAGCTACTGTGAGTGACTTGCTCGCCAGGCCTAGCCAACTACTGTGAGTGACTTGCTCGCCAGGCCTAGCCAACTACTGTGAGTGACTTGCTCGCCAGGCCTAGCCAACTACTGTGAGTGACTTGCTCGCCAGGCCTAGCCAACTACTGTGAGTGACTTGCTCGCCAGGCTTAGCCAACTACTGTGAGTGACTTGCCCGCCAGGCCTAGCCAACTACTGTGAGTGACTTGCTCGCCAGGCTTAGCCAACTACTGTGAGTGACTTGCCCGCCAGGCCTAGCCAACTACTGTGAGTGACTTGCTCGCCAGGCCTAGCCAACTACTGTGAGTGACTTGCCCGCCAGGCCTAGCCAACTACTGTGAGTGACTTGCCCGCCAGGCCTAGCCAACTACTGTGAGTGACTTGCTCGCCAGGCCTATATCTTAGCTGCTCACACTTGTTATTCAAGATTTAGAGTAATCTCAGGGGAGGAAATCCCAGCTGGGGATTTACTTCTTTAGATCAATAACTTATGATTTACAGTTGTTGATGTGTGAGAGCGTGAGAGGTATAGACCACCAGCTGGCGTCACTCACAGGATGAGTGACGCTGCCCAATACTGTCACTATGGCGGTGTGTCCACTCACAGGATGAGTGGCGCTGCCCAATACTGTCACTATGGCGGTGTGTCCACTCACAGGATGAGTGGCGCTGCCCAATACTGTCACTATGGTGGTGTGTCCACTCACAGGATGAGTGACGCTGCCCAATACTGTCACTATGGTGGTGTGTCCACTCACAGGATGAGTGACGCTGCCCAATACTGTCACTATGGTGGTGTGTCCACTCACAGGATGAGTGGCGTTGCCCAATACTGTCACTATGGTGGTGTGTCCACTCACAGGATGAGTGGCGTTGCCCAATACTGTCACTATGGTGGTGTGTCCACTCACAGGATGAGTGGCGTTGCCCAATACTGTCACTATGGTGGTGTGTCCACTCACAGGATGAGTGACGCTGCCCAATACTGTCACTATGGCGGTGTGTCCACTCAGAGGATGAGTGACGCTGCCCAATACTGTCACTATGGCGGTGTGTCCACTCACAGGATGAGTGGCGCTGCCCAATACTGTCACTATGGTGGTGTGTCCACTCACAGGATGAGTGGCGCTGCCCAATACTGTCACTATGGCGGTGTGTCCACTCACAGGATGAGTGGCGCTGCCCAATACTGTCACTATGGCGGTGTGTCCACTCACAGGATGAGTGACGCTGCCCAATATACTCGCCCCTTCAATGCAAATAAAAAAAATCATTGCATTAGTTAACTCTATGGATGCAAAAATACACAGGAACAGAGTGAGAGGGAAGGTGTGTTGTGGCGAGGGGGAGGGGGGGGTCCCTCCACCACCTGTGTAAACCTTGTGGCGAGGGGGGGCGGTCCCTCCACCACCTGTGTAAACCTTGTGGCGAGGGGGGGGGTCCCTCCACCACCTGTGTAAACCTTGTTGTTGTTGTTGTTGTTTCAGAATTAGCTACTCAGAACGAAGTGTCCATGTAGCACGGGCTATGGTGAGCCCGTAAAAAAGTGTAATCATTGGCCTGCGCTGTATAACGTCACTGGCCTATATGATGTCACGGGACGCCACGTGACCCAGGGAAGACCTGTGACTGGTGGAGGCACCCTGGGCCTAGCCTCTGATTGGTTCTTCTGAAGAGGACAGACTACGAGACCTACACTTGTAGGTGTCTGATCTCGTTTCAGGGAAACCAGTCTGATCGAGTAGGTAATAGTGAGTAAGGGCTTGTCTGAGTGATACCCTGGGTTTAATTATATTGTAATTATCAATTACAATGTAATGAAACGCTTGCCTTTCCATTGGAAACGTTCGGAGCCGTGGAGATGGGGGGACCTGCTGCTTGGGTAACAGCTTCTCCCCATATCAACCTACCCTGGAGAGGCCACTCCAGACCGACAACCAGAGCCCAACTCCATAGTCTCCTGAGACTGATGGATGCCTACTACTAACTATCAATTGGCCTGTGATTACTTTTACATTGTGATCCGTGTTGTGTTGTTACTTTGTGCTGTGTGTTATTACTGTGAGTACTGTGAGGTGAGGCGTCACTTGTTACCGTGTTCAGGTTTATGTGATAAGCAATTTTATGTAATCTTAAATTATATTAATTGGGTAACTACTGGTTCCCGCAATTAATAGTCAGTGAACTAGTAGTCAATTAATAGTCACTGAACGTAATTGATTGTTTGATAGCTCTCCTTGAGACAGCTTAAGATACGTAATTAGTAAAGTGTTAACTAATTAAGGCCTAGAAGCTGTCTGAGCGATAGTGTTAGTAACGTAATTCATATTGATTGATTAACTGTCCACGTGACAGCAATTAAAGTAATTACTCATTGGTTGTTTAATTGTCTTTGTGGCAGAGTAATTAGTGTGAAGAATTATTGTTTTTATTGATTAATCTGTCTGAAGGGACAGGTTGTAATTAACGTAAATTGCCTTTGATTGATAACTGTCTTGTGACAGTAATTAAGGTGATTAATTACGTAATTAATTAAAGCAATTAAGTAATTGTTGTATTTAATTTTATTGGTTGTAATAAACTGTTCTTGTCAGTGTGAGAGAACTTTAACATAATTGTTGCTTTGTTTTGATTGTCGTCCATACAGGTGTGTGTTAAAGTAATTTAGAAATTGTTTACCATAAAGTAATTAAGTAATTGTTTACCATAAAGTAATTAAGTAATTGTTTACCGTAGACTGTCTCAGCGACAAGTCTTAATGTGTAATATTGTTCTGATTGTTGAACTTGATCTGCGGCAATTTCTTTGCATTGCATCTTGAGTGCCAGTGAGCAGCCGGTGTCCGGTTAGTTCACTAGATTAGAGGGCTGAGACGTGTTCTCACTACACCAGTTGAGAGAGGTAAGGACAGGTGTCCTACCACACTACACCAGCTGAGAGTGGTAAGGACAGTGTCCTACCACACTACACCAGCTGAGGGAGGTAATGACAGGTGTCCTACCACACTACACCAGCTGAGAGAGGTAAGGACAGGTGTCCTACCACACTACACCAGCTGAGAGAGGCAAGGACAGGTGTCCTACCACACTAAACCAGCTGAGAGAGGCAAGGACAGGTGTCCTACCACACTACACCAGCTGAGAGAGGTAAGGACAGGTGTCCTACCACACTACACCAGCTGAGAGAGGTAAGGACAGGTGTCCTACCACACTACACCAGCTGAGAGAGGTAAGGACAGGTGTCCTACCACACTACACCAGCTGAGAGAGGTAAGGACAGTGTCCTACCACACTACACCAGCTGAGAGAGGCAAGGACAGGTGTCCTACCACACTACACCAGCTGAGAGAGGCAAGGACAGGTGTCCTACCACACTACACCAGCTGAGAGAGGCAAGGACAGGTGTCCTACCACACTACACCAGCTGAGAGAGGCAAGGACAGGTGTCCTACCACACTACACCAGCTGAGAGAGGCAAGGACAGGTGTCCTACCACACTACACCAGCTGAGAGAGGCAAGGACAGGTGTCCTACCACACTACACCAGCTGAGAGAGGCAAGGACAGGTGTCCTACCACACTACACCAGCTGAGAGAGGCAAGGACAGGTGTCCTACCACACTACACCAGCTGAGAGAGGCAAGGACAGGTGTCCTACCACACTACACCAGCTGAGAGAGGCAAGGACAGGTGTCCTACCACACTACACCAGCTGAGAGAGGCAAGGACAGGTGTCCTACCACACTACACCAGCTGAGAGAGGCAAGGACAGGTGTCCTACCACACTACACCAGCTGAGAGAGGCAAGGACAGGTGTACTACCACACTACACCAGCTGAGAGAGGCAAGGACAGGTGTCCTACCACACTACACCAGCTGAGAGAGGCAAGGACAGGTGTCCTACCACACTACACCAGCTGAGAGAGGCAAGGACAGGTGTCCTACCACACTACACCAGCTGAGAGAGGCAAGGACAGGTGTCCTACCACGCTGGCTGATTGATTAGCTGTCATTGTGTCACTCTGGACAATTATTGTAACATTAAATTGTTATGACTTGTATTAGAAATTAAGTGTTGTTAATAACTATTGTTGTTGCCAAGAAAAGTGTCATTATATCATACCTTTCACGTGTACTGTATTTTACCCGCTTCCGCCACAAACTACTGCTGATAATCTGGCATTTAGAGAGGGCCAACTCTTGGATTCGAACCTAATCAAAAGCTCAATCACCAATATAAATTTAATGTGAGAACGCATAGTTAGCCTCATGAGTGCTCAGGCAAATGAGGAGCTAACGACCTAGTGGATAGCAGTACCAGGTAATTAGACTTGATATTTGTTCTTGTTTTGAAGTTCAATCTCACATCTGGCACTTAACACGTTGGCTTCTGTGTGTGCCCAACCACTTGAGGGGGACGGAAGAGCCACCGTTTCGCTTCATACAGGTCGGCGTTCAATCCCCGACCGTCCAAGTGGTTGGGCACCATTTCTTCCCCCCGTCCCATCCCAAATCCTTATCTTGATCCCTTCCCAGTGCTATATAGTCGTAATGGCTTGGCGCTTTCCCCTGATAGTTATCTTACCTTGTGTGCAGTCCATCTGACCGAGATAACAATCTCCCATAGTGGTAATGATGATAATAGTAATTATGTGATTCCTTTATTGTTGGGATCATTGCCTCTCACACAGGTGCCATGGGTTGTAACCTTTGGTGTTGGGATCATTGCCTCTCACACAGGTCCCATGGGTGTAACCTTTGGTGTTGGGATCACTGCCTCTCACACAGGTGCCATGGGTGTAACCTTTGGTGTTGGATCATTGCCCCTCACACAGGTCCCATGGGAGTAACCTTTGGTGTTGGGACCATTGCCTCTCACACAGGTGCCATGGGTGTAACCTTTGGTGTTGGGATCACTGCCTCTCACACAGGTGCCATGGGTGTAACCTTTGGTGTTGGGATCATTGCCTCTCACACAGGTGCCATGGGAGTAACCTTTGGTGTTGGGATCATTGCCTCTCACACAGGTGCCATGGGTGTAACCTTTATTGTTGGGATCACTGCCTCTCACACAGGTCCCATGGGTGTAACCTTATTGTTGGGATCATTGCCTCTCACACAGGTCCCATGGGAGTAACCTTTGGTGTTGGGATCATTGCCCCTCACACAGGTCCCATGGGAGTAACCTTTGGTGTTGGGATCATTGCCTCTCACACAGGTATATAGCTAGTCAAGCATAAAACTAAACTGGAAAAGGTTCAAAGGTTTGCCACCAGACTAGTACCCGAGCTGAGAGGTATGAGCTACGAGGAGCGACTGCAGGAGTTAAACCTCACTTCGTTGGAAGACAGAAGAGTTAGGGGGGACATGATCACCACATTCAAGATTCTCAGGGGAGTCGACAGGGTTGATAAAGACAGGCTGTTTAACACAAGGGGCACACGCACTAGGGGACACAGGTGGAAACTGAGTGCCCAAATGAGCACAGAGATATTAGAAAGAACTTTTTTAGTGTCAGAGTGGTTGACAAATGGAATGCATTAGGAAGCGATGTGGTGGAGGCTGACTTCATACACAGTTTCAAGTGTACATATGATAGAGCCCAATAGGCTCAGGAAACTGTACACCTGTTGATTGACGGTTGAGAGGCGGGACCAAAGAGCCAGAGCTCAACCCCCGCAAGCACAACTAGGTGAGTACAACTAGGTGAGTACAGGTCCCATGGGAGTAACCTTTGGTGTTGGATCATTGCCTCTCACACAGGTCCCATGGGTGTAACCTTTGGTGTTGGGATCATTGCCCCTCACACAGGTCCCATGGGTGTAACCTTTGGTGTTGGGATCATTGCCTCTCACACAGGTCCCATGGGAGTAACCTTTGGTGTTGGGATCATTGCCTCTCACACAGGTCCCATGGGAGTAACCTTTGGTGTTGGGATCATTGCCCCTCACACAGGTCCCATGGGAGTACCTTTGGTGTTGGGATCATTGCCTCTCACACAGGTCCCATGGGTGTAACCTTTGGTGTTTGGATCATTGCCTCTCACACAGGTGCCATGGTGTAACCTTTGGTGTTTGGTTAAAGGAAGAATATTTTTTTTTCAACACTGATGAAATATTTAAGTCTTTTAAATTATCAAGAACCTATGTCGTTGAAGGTCGAGCTTCAGCTCTTGGGCCACACCTGATCGTTGCCCTGTCGTCTATTGCAAGGGCTTTTAGCATCATATTGTCCCTAGTGTTTTAAACTAAATATATATTACCAATCCCTCCCTATTGCGACCATTTCTCAGTCTCTCTTTCATCTTAAACACTTCAGTTCAGTTCTATCTGCCAATGTCCTTAAGTATCTCTCATGTCGCAATCATTCAACACTTCACATTTTTTCCTCTAACAGTTTGTTTTGTTTGAGTCTTCGTAGATAAATCTGTTTTGTGTTGAAGTGACTTTATATCCTTTAGTGGGTCCATTGGGTACCCCAGTTGGGTATCCATTGGTACCCAGTTGGGTATACATCGGGTACCCCAGTTGGGTATCCATTGGGTACCCCAGTTGGGTATTCATTGGGTACCCCAGTTGGTATCTATTGGGTACCCAGTTGGGTTCCATTGGTTACCCCAGTTGGGTATCCATTGGGTACCCCAGTTGGGTATCCATTAGGTACCCCTTTGGTATCCATTGGTTACCCAGTTGGGTATCCATTGGGTTCCCCAGTTGGGTATCCATTGGGTACCCCATTTGGGTATCCATTGGGTACCCCAGTTGGGTATCCATTGGGTACCCCAGTTGGGTATCCATTGGGTACCCCAGTTTAGGTATCCATTGGGTACCCCAGTTGGGTACCCCAGTTGGGTATCCATTGGGTACCCCAGTTGGGTAACCATTGGGTACCACAGTTGGGTATCCATTAGGTACCCCAGTTGGGTATCCATTGGGTCCTCAATGGATACTAAACTACCCACTGAGTAGTATACCACTGTATCGCCTACCCGCCGAAGCCCTCAATGTCTACACTTTTATTGTTTCAAAGCAGAATTTCAGCTGTAAAATATGTTCAGGAACAACAGGGGTGCCTTTGACAAGCCGAAGGCTTCCTGGATGATAATTGAAACCAGGAAATCATATATCACCGAATGGTCTCTGGATGATGACGTAATCATTCATCATTGTATGAGTTTGTGGATGATCATGTTTCCTGGCGTTGATTTCGGGGTTCAACGTCCCCACGGCCCGGTCTCTGATTATACATGGTTTCTGTATCATTCAGTAAATTGGTCTCTTTTTCTAGTGATAATTTGACAATTATTCTGCGAGAACAACGGTTTCTGTTGTTCTCTGTTGGCAGGACTGACGTTGCCTGTGGTGACTGTAACGGTCTGTTGGTTGCTTCCGTTTGCTATTCAACGGTGTAGAATCTGTTTGCTGCTCTCTGTTTTACCGTGGGACTGTTGTGGGATGCTTATTGTTCCTTTCTGTCACTGTTTATCAGTGTAATCAGGAATCGAACCCTGACACACGGTCTTGACCACCAGGCCACGACCTGGTATTGACCACCAGGCCACGACCTGGTTTTGACCACCAGGCCACGACCTGGTCTTGACCACCAGGCCACGACCTGGTCTTGACCACCAGGCCACGACCTGGTCTTGACCACCAGGCCACGACCTGGTCTTGACCACCAGGCCACGACCTGGTCTTGACCACCAGGCCACGACCTGGTCTTGACCACCAGGCCACGACACGGTCTTGACCACCAGGCCACGACACGGTCTTGACCACCAGGCCACGACATGGTCTTGACCACCAGGCCACGACCTGGTCTTGACCACCAGGCCACGACACGGTCTTGACCACCAGGCCACGACACGGTCTTGACCACCAGGCCACGACCTGGTCTTGACCACCAGGCCACGACCTGGTCTTGGCCACCAGGCCACGACACACGGTCTTGACCACCAGGCCACGACCTGGTCTTGACCACCAGGCCACGACACACGGTCTTGGCCACCAGGCCACGACACACGGTCTTGACCACCAGGCCACGACACAGTCTTGACCACCAGGCCACGACACACGGTCTTGACCACCAGGCCACGACACACGGTCTTGACCACCCGGCCACGACACACAGTCTTGACCACCAGGCCACGACACACGGTCTTGACCACCAGGCCACGACACACGGTCTTGACCACCAGGCCACGACACAGTCTTGACCACCAGGCCACGACACAGTCTTGACCACCAGGCCACGACATGGTCTTGACCACCAGGCCACGACCTGGTCTTGACCACCAGGCCACGACACACAGTCTTGACCACCAGGCCAATACACGGTCTTGACCACCAGGCCACGACCTGGTCTTGACCACCAGGCCACGACCTGGTCTTGACCACCAGGCCACGACCTGGTCTTGACCACCAGGCCACGACCTGGTCTTGACCACCAGGCCACGACACGGTCTTGACCACCAGGCCACGACACACGGTCTTGACCACCAGGCCACGACCAGGTCTTGACCACCAGGCCACGACACACGGTCTTGACCACCAGGCCACGACCTGGTCTTGACCACCAGGCCACGACACACGGTCTTGACCACCAGGCCACGACACACAGTCTTGACCACCAGGCCACGACCTGGTCTTGACCACCAGGCCACGACCTGGTCTTGACCACCAGGCCACGACACGGTCTTGACCACCAGGCCACGACACACAGTCTTGTCCACCAGGCCACGACCTGGTCTTGACCACCAGGCCACGACACGGTCTTGACCACCAGGCCACGACACACGGTCTTGACCACCAGGCCACGACCTGGTCTTGACCACCAGGCCACGACCTGGTCTTGACCACCAGGCCACGACCTGGTCTTGACCACCAGGCCAGTACACACGGTCTTGACCACCAGGCCACGACACGGTCTTGACCACCAGGCCACGACACGGTCTTGACCACCAGGCCACGACCTGGTCTTGACCACCAGGCCACGACCTGGTCTTGACCACCAGGCCACGACACGGTCTTGACCACCAGGCCACGACACGGTCTTGACCACCAGGCCACGACCTGGTCTTGACCACCAGGCCACGACACACGGTCTTGAACACCAGGCCACGACACGGTCTTGACCACCAGGCCACGACACACGGTCTTGACCACCAGGCCACGACCTGGTCTTGATCACCAGGCCACGACACGGTCTTGACCACCAGGCCACGACACGGTCTTGACCACCAGGCCACGACCTGGTCTTGACCACCAGGCCACGACACGGTCTTGACCACCAGGTCACGAATTGGTCTTGACCACCAGGCCACGACACGGTCTTGACCACCAGGCCACGAATTGGTCTTGACCACCAGGCCACGACCTGGTCTTGACCACCAGGCCACGACACGGTCTTGACCACCAGGCCACGACACGGTCTTGACCACCAGGCCACGAATTGGTCTTGACCACCAGGCCACGACCTGGTCTTGACCACCAGGCCACGACACGGTCTTGACCACCAGGCCACGACCTGGTCTTGACCACCAGGCCACGACCTGGTCTTGACCACCAGGCCACGACCTGGTCTTGACCACCAGGCCACGACCTGGTCTTGACCACCAGGCCACGACATGGTCAGAAGAATTCTCAGTTCACAGGTTCGAATCCTCATCCCGACTTCTGTTGATTTTCTCAAGAGTGTAATAGTCTGTTGGAAGCTTTCTGTTACCGTTGAAAAGACACAATTCTCTCTTGACTTCTCTCTGTTACTGTATGATATCTCAGCACTCCGTTGGCTCCTCCCTGTTGCCGCCAGAGTGAATACAAAACTCTGTTGG
>WNGS01159583.1:79954-91480 GCA_020271785.1 Procambarus virginalis
TTTTGTTTTTTGTGCTGTGTTATGGTGTTTGGTGCTGTTGCTGTTGGTGCTGTGTTGGGTGCTGGTTTTTGCTGTTGGTTTTTTTGGTGTAGTGTGTGTGCTTGTTAGTGTTGTTGGTGCTGATGTTGGTGCTGTTGTTGGTGCTGTTTGGGTGTTGGGTGCTGTTGTTGTGGTGCTGTTGTTGATTGGCTGGTTTGTTGGTGCTGTTGTTGGTGCTGTTTGTTTGGGGTGCTGGGGGCTGTGTGTTGTTTGGTGCGTTGTTGGGTGTGCTTGTGTGGTGTGCTGTTGTTGAGTGTTGTTGTTGGTGCTGGTGTGGTGGTGCTGTGTAGTGTGGTGGTGGTGTTGTGGTGGTGCTGGTGTTGTTTGGGTGCTGTTGTTGTTGGTGCTGTGTTGGTGTGTTGTTGGAGCTGTTGTGCTTGTTGGTGTGTTGCTGGTGCGTGTGTGCGTGCTGTCTGTATGCTTGGATTGCTGTTCTAGCTTGGTGTGTTGGTGCTGTTGTGTTTTGTGGGTGCTGTTGTTGGGCGTGTTGTGCTGGTGCGTGTGTGTGGTGTGTTGGGCTGTTGTTGTTGGTGCTGTTGTGCTGTTGTGTGCTTGTTGTTGGTGCTGTTCTGTTGTGTCTGTTGTTGTTCTGGTGTGTTGCTCTGTTGGAATGTTGTATGGTGGTGTGGTGTTGGTGCGTTGTTAGCTGTTTGTTGTGATGTTTGTTGGTGCTGTTGTGTGTGAGTTGTTGTTGGTTGTGTGGTGTAGTTCTGGTGTGAGTGTTCTGTGTTGAGTGCTGTTGCTGTTGGTGATTTATGGTTGTTGTTGGTGCTGTTGCTGTTGCTGCGTGTGCTGTGATGTTCGTCTGTTGTTGTTGTGTGTGTTGTGCTGTTGTTGTGCTGTTGCTGTTGGTGCTGATTGTTGGTGCTGTTGTGTTGGTGGTTGTGTTGATGCTGGTGCTGTGTTTGCTGTGCTGGTGTGGTTGTTGGTGCGTTGTTGGTGCTTTGTTGGTGTTTGCTTGTTGCTGGGCTGCTGTTGTTGCTGGTGGCTGTTGTTGTTTGTGCTGTTTGATCTTGGTGATGTTGTTCACTCACATAAATCACAATAGCATGATATATCAATGAACAAATCCATAAGAGCCATGATGAGTGTTCGAGCCCAGGCGAACGCGTTCCCAGACGCGCTCAAGACGACTGTACCACGACATGGTAAAATAATTGTAACCTGGGGCACTACTTTACCATAAGGGGCCCGAAGCTTCCTCTGAGCCCAACTGTGTTGCACACAATCTCACCCCCCTCCCCCCGCACCCGGGCTTTGACAACCAGTAGTCCTCTTCTCTGACAGTAGTTGGCCCAACTTCAGAGTAGAAATAAATGTGAGACACAGGTTCGAGCCCATTTAACGGCTCCTGTTGGATGTATCTTTATTCCCAATTCTTGATCATAAATATTACAAATGGGTTGTGTGAGATGGATGACGACAATGATTCACTTAATCTGGCCATTACCGCCCTAATGGGTCTTAATGGCCCCATAATGACAGTGGTGGTTGTCATTGTAAGGCAGGTGTGGTTGTTGTCATTGTAAGGCAGGTGTTGTGGTTGTCATTGTAAGGCAGGTGTGGTGGGTTGTCATTGTAAGGCAGGTGTGGTGGTTGTCATTGTAAGGCAGGTGTGGTGGTGTCATTGTAAGGCAGGTGTGGTGTGTCATTGTAAGGCAGGTGTGGTGGTTGTCATTGTAAGGCAGGTGTGGTGGATGTCATTGTAAAGCAGGTGTGGTGGTTGTCATTGTAAGGCAGGTGTGGTGGTTGTCATTGTAAGGCAGGTGTGGTGGTTGTCATTGTAAGGCAGGTGTGGTGGTTGTCATTGTAAGGCAGGTGTTGTGGTTGTCATTGTAAGGCAGGTGTGGTGGTTGTCATTGTAAGGCAGGTGTGGTGGTTGTCATTGTAAGGCAGGTGTGGTGGTTGTCATTGTAAGGCAGGTGTGGTGGTTGTCATTGTAAGGCAGGTGTGGTGGTTGTCATTGTAAGGCAGGTGTGGTGGTCGTCATTGTAAGGCAGGTGTGGTGTTTGTCATTGTAAGGCAGGTGTGGTGGTTGTCATTGTAAGGCAGGTGTGGTGGTTGTCATTGTAAGGCAGGTGTGGTGGTTGTCATTGTAAGGCAGGTGTGGTGGTTGCTGGTAAGAGACACATGCTGCTAGGAGACAAAGGCTCATAGGAGACACAGGTTCCTAGGAGACACAGGTTCCTAGGAGACACAGGCTCCTAAGAGACACAGGTTCCTAGGAGACACAGGTTCCTAGGAGACACAGGCTCCTAGGAGACACAGGATTCTAGGAGACACAGGTTCCTAGGAGACACAGATTCCTAGGAGACACAGGCTCCTAGGAGACAAGGAGATACAGGCTCCTAGGAGACACAGGATCCTAGGAGACACAGGATTCTAGGAGGCACAGGATTCAATGAGACACAGGTTCCTTGGAGACACAGGTTCCTAGGAGACACAGGTTCCTAGGAGACAGAGGTTCCTAGGAGACAGAGGTTCCTAGGAGACACAGGTTCCTAGGAGGCACAGGTTCCTAGGAGACACAGGCTCCTAGAAGACACATGTTCCTAGGAGACACAGGCTCTTAGGAGGTACAGGCTCCTAGGAGACAAGGAGATACAGGCTCCTATAAGAGACACAGGCTCCTAGGAGACACGGGTTCCTCGGAGACACAGGTTTCTAGGAGACACAGATTCCTATGAGACACAGGCTCCTAGGAGACAAGGAGATACAGGCTCCTAAGAGACAAGGAGATACAGGCTCCTAGGAGACACAGGATCCTAGGAGACACAGGATTCTAGGAGGCACAGGATTCAATGAGACACAGGTTCCTTGGAGACACAGGTTCCTTGGAGACACAGATTCCTAGGAGACACAGGTTCCTAGGAGACACAGGTTCCTAGGAGACACAGGTTCCTAGGAGACACAGGCTCCTAGGAGACACAGGTCCCTAGGAGACAGAAGTTCCTAGGAGACACAGGCTTCTAGAAGACACAGGCTCCTAGGAGGCACAGGCTCCTAGGAGATACAGGCTCCTAGAAGGCACAAGATTCAATGAGACACAGGTTCCTAGGAGACACAGGCTCCTAGGAGACACAGACTCCTAGGAGATACAGGCTCCTAGGAGGCACAGGATTCAATGAGACACAGGCTCCTAGGAGACACAGGCTCCTTGGAGACACAGGCTCCTAGGAGACACAGGCTCCTAGGAGACACAGGCTCCTAGGAGACACAGGCTCCTAGGAGACACAGGCTCCTAGGAGACACAGGCTCCTAGGAGATACAGGCTCCTAGGAGACACAGGCTCCAAGGAGACAAAGACTCCTAGGGGACACAGGCTCCGAGGAGACACAGGCTCCTAGGAGACACAGGCTCCTAGGAGACATTGGCTCCTAGGTGGCACAGGCTCCTAGGATATACAGGTTCCTAGGAGACACTGGTTCCTATTAGACACTGGCTCCTAGGAGACACAGGCTCCTAGGTGACACAGGGTCCTAGGAGAAACACGTTCCTAGGAGACACAGGCTCCTAGGTGACACAGGCTCCTTGGAGATACAGGTTCCTAGGGGATACCGGCTCCTAGGAGATACAGGCTCCTAGGAGACACAGGCTTCTAGGTGACACAGGCTCCTAGGGGACACAGGCTCCCAGGAGATACAGGTTCCTAAGAGACACAGGCTCCTAGGTGACACAGGCTCCTAGGAGATACAGGTTCCTAGGAGACACTGGCTCCTAGGAGATACAGGTTCCTAAGAGACACAGGCTCCTAGGTGACACTGGCTCCTAGCAGACACAGGTTCCTAGGAGACACTGGCTCCTAGGAGAAACAGGCTCCTAGGTGACACAGGTTCCTAGGAGATACAGGTTCATAGGAGACACTGGCTCCTAGGAGATACAGGTTCCAAGGAGACACTGTCTCCTAGGAGACAGTTCCGAGCAGCGCAGCCTTAAGGGGCCGGACCTCACGTTAAAGCTATAGTCTTCTGTGGAAAACATTATAAATATTTATATTATCTGATGAAAAAAATCTTGATTTTTTTGAGAGTAAAGGCAGCTCTTATTGGTCTATAAGAAGCAGCTTCAATTGGTCCATACGAGGCAGCTCCTATTGGTCCATACGAGTCAACTCCTATTGGTCCATACCAGGCAGCTCCTATTGGTCCATACGAGGCAGCTCCTATTGGTCCATACGAGGCAGCTCCTATTGGTCCATACGAGGCAGCTCCTATTGGTCCATACGAGGCAGCTCCTATTGGTCCATACGAGTCAACTCCTCTTGGTCCATACCAGGCAGCTCCTATTGGTCCATAAGAGTCAACTCCTCTTGGTCCATACGAGTCAGCTCCTATTGGTCCATACGAGGCAGCTCCTATTGGTCCATACGAGGCAGCTCCTATTGGTCCATACGAGGCAGCTCTTATTGGTCCATACGAGGCAGCTCCTATTGGTCCATACGAGTCAACTCCTCTTGGTCCATACGAGGCAACTCCTCTTGGTCCATACGAGGCAGCTCTTATTGGTCCATACGAGGCAGCTCCTCTTGGTCCATACGAGGCAACTCCTCTTGATCCATACGAGGCAACTCCTATTGGTCCATACGAGGCAGCTCCTATTGGTCCATACGAGGCAACTCCTCTTGGTCCATACGAGGCAGCTCTTATTGGTCCATACGAGGCAACTCCTATTGGTCCATACGAGGCAGCTCCTATTGGTCCATACGAGGCAACTCCTATTGGTCCATACGAGGCAGCTCCTATTGGTCCATACGAGGCAGCTCCTATTGGTCCATACGAGGCAACTCCTATTGGTCCATACGAGGCAGCTCTTATTGGTCCATACGAGGCAGCTCCTATTGGTCCATACGAGGCAGCTCCTATTGGTCCATACGAGGCAGCTCCTATTGGTCCATACGAGGCAGCTCCTATTGGTCCATACGAGGCAACTCCTATTGGTCCATACGAGGCAACTCCTATTGGTCCATACGAGGCAACTCCTATTGGTCCATACGAGGCAGCTCCTATTGGTCCATACGAGGCAACTCCTATTGGTCCATACGAGGCAGCTCTTATTGGTCCATACGAGGCAGCTCCTATTGGTCCATACGAGGCAGCTCTTATTGGTCCATACGAGGCAACTCCTCTTGATCCATACGAGGCAGCTCCTATTGGTCCATACGAGGCAGCTCTTATTGGTCCATACGAGGCAACTCCTATTGGTCCATACGAGGCAGCTCCTATTGGTCCATACGAGGCAACTCCTATTGGTCCATACGAGGCAGCTCTTATTGGTCCATACGAGGCAGCTCCTATTGGTCCATACGAGGCAGCTCCTATTGGTCCATACGAGGCAGCTCCTATTGGTCCATACGAGGCAGCTCTTATTGGTCCATACGAGGCAGCTCCTATTGGTCCATACGAGGCAGCTCCTATTGGTGCATACGAGGCAGCTCCTATTGGTACATACGAGGCAGCTCTTATTGGTCCATACGAGTCAGCTCCTATTGGTCCATATGAACCAATGTTGGCCACGACCCAGTGTTGTCCTCGACTCAAAGTTGGCTTCGACTAAAGTTGTCCTCGACCAAATGTTGGCCTCGATCCAATGCTCTTTGTCCTCAAATACTTGTCCTCATATCCCAGCTCCTTGTCCTAATATCCCAGCTCCTTGTCCTCATATCCCAGCTCCTTGTCTTCATATCCCAGCTCCTTGTCTTAATATCCCAGCTCCTTGTCCTCATATCTCAGCTCCTTGTCCTAATATCCCAGCTCCTTGTCCTCATATCCCAGCTCCTTGTCCTAATATCCCAGCTCCTTGTCCTCATATCCCAGCTCCTTGTCCTAATATCCCAGCTCCTTGTCTTCATATCCCAGCTCCTTGTCCTCATATTCCAGCTACTTGTCCTAATGTCCCAGCTCCTTGTCCTCATATCCCAGCTCCTTGTCCAAATATCTTAGCTCCTTGTCCTCATATCCCAGCTCCTTGTCTAATATACCGGCTCCTTGTCTTCATATCCCTGCTCCTTGTCCTAATATCCCAGCTCCTTGACCTCCTATCCCAGCTTCTTGTCCTCATATCCCACACAAGTGTAGCATAGTTGAACTGGCTTACCTTTCTCGCCTCATAATAAAGTTGCATCGCCCTCTTGCAAGAACAAAAAAAGGGTAAACTTGCAACATCAGCTTGAGCCGTAAAGTCCGCCCTCCCTCCAGCTATGAAGATGTGGTTTACATAGTGTGTGTAAACTCCTATCACCCCTGCTAACCTTTTTAACTGTTTGTTCAGCAGTAGTTGCTTGTCAACTTTATCGTACGCGCTCGCCAACTTGTTTTGCTTAACTTTCACAATTTTGTTGTTCAACTGTGATTGCATTTCTTCACCTTGAAAGTGACGCCGCTACGTGAGCATACTTCAACCTGTCATCTTAAAAATAACGTCGCTTTTGGCCGTTTGCCCGTATGGCCGAAAGTGGACGTAATGTGAAAATGAAAAAAATGAAAATAAATTTGTGATTTTTTTTCAACAACAGTTAGTTAAGGGTTCTCTGATAGGTTAGGTGGACAGGAAGTTCTCATAAAGTTTCAAAACGTTATGAAAAACGTTAATTCAAAGCTTCCTCTCCTAACCTTTCCGAGTAAGCCGGACGACTCGAAAAAAAAAAACGGGACAGACGTCACTTTCGTATGCCGATTTCATTTCAAGTTACGTCCACTTTTGGCTATAGCGCGGCGCATACGAGCTAAAAGCGACGTTATTTTTAAGAGGACCGGTTGGATGAGGAGTCACAATAACGTGGCTGAGACATGTTGACCAAACAACACACTACAAATTAAGGAGACGACGACGTTTCGATCCGTCCTGGACCGTTATCAAGTCGGTCCGGCGAAACGTCGTCGTCTTTTTAATTTCTTGTGTGAGTTTTGGTCAACATTTAAGGCTGCTGCGGTTTGGCAGTTATCTGATTAGGTGCAATGTTTTGGTCTCACTTCTGACAAGGGGTGTATCACAGGTGTGTACTGACGAGGGGTGTATCACAGGTGTGTACTGACCAGGGGTGTATCACAGGTGTGTACTGACGAGGGGTGCATCACAGGTGTGTACTTACGAGGGGTGTATCACAGGTGTGTATTGAAGAGGGGAGTATCTCAGGTGTGTACTGACGAGGGGAGTATCACAGGTGTGTACCGACGAGGGGAGTATCACAGGTGTGTACTGACGAGGGGAGTATCACAGGTGTGTACTGACGAGGGGTGTATCACAGGTGTGTACTGACGAGGGGAGTATCACGGGTGTGTACTGAAGAGGGGTGTATCACAGGTGTGTACTGACCAGGGGTGTATCACAGGTGTGTACTGACCAGGGGTGTATCACAGGTGCGTACTGACCAGGGGTGTATCACAGGTGTGTACAAACCAGGGGTGTATCACAGGTGTGTACTGACCAGGGGTGTATCACAGGTGTGTACTGACCAGGGGTGTATCACAGGTGTGTATTGACCAGGGGTGTATCACAGGTGTGTACTGACGAGGGGAGTATCACAGGTGTGTACTGAAGAGGGGTCTATCACAGGTGTGTACTGACTAGGGGTGTATCACAGGTGTGTACTGACCAGGGGTGTATCACATTTGTGTACTGACCAGGGGTGTATCACAGGTGTGTACTGACCAGGGGTGTATCACAGGTGTGTACTGACCAGGGGTGTATCACAGGTGTGTACTGACCAGGGGTGTATCACAGTTGTGTACTAACCAGGGGTGTATCACAGGTGTGTACTGACCAGGGGTGTATCACAGGTGTGTACTGACCAGGGGTGTATCACAGGTGTGTACTGACCAGGGGTGTATCACAGGTGTGTACTGACCAGGGGTGTATCACAGGTCTGTACTGAACAGGGGTGTATCACAGGTCTGTACTGAACAGGGGTGTATCACAGGTCTGTACTGAACAGGGGTGTAACACAGGTCTGTACTGAACAGGGGTGTATCACAGGTCTGTACTGAACAGGGGTGTATCACAGGTCTGTACTGAACAGGGGTGTATCACAGGTCTGTACTGAACAAGGGTGTATCACAGGTCTGTACTGAACAGGGGTGTATCACAGGTCTGTACTGAACAGGGGTGTATCACAGGTCTGTACTGAACAGGGGTGTATCACAGGTCTGTACTGAACAGGGGTGTATCACAGGTCTGTACTGAACAGGGGGTGTATCACAGGTGTGTACTGAACAGGGGTGTATCACAGGTCTGTACTGAACAGGGGTGTATCACAGGTGTGTACTGAAGACGGGTGTATCACAGGTGTGTACTGAACAGGGGTGTATCACAGGTCTGTACTGAATAGGGGTGTATCACAGGTGTGTACTGAACAGGGGTGTATCACAGGTGTGTACTGAAGACGGGTGTATCACAGGTGTGTACTGAACAGGGGTGTATCACAGGTCTGTACTGAACAGGGGTGTATCACAGGTGTGTACTGAAGACGGGTGTATCACAGGTGTGTACTGAACAGGGGTGTATCACAGGTCTGTACTGAACAGGGGTGTATCACAGGTGTGTACTGAAGACGGGTGTATCACAGGTGTGTACTGAACAGGGGTGTATCACAGGTCTGTACTGAATAGGGGTGTATCACAGGTGTGTACTGAACAGGGGTGTATCACAGGTGTGTACTGAAGACGGGTGTATCACAGGTGTGTACTGAACAGGGGTGTATCACAGGTCTGTACTGAACAGGGGTGTATCACAGGTGTGTACTGAAGACGGGTGTATCACAGGTGTGTACTGAACAGGGGTGTATCACAGGTCTGTACTGACCAGGGGGTGTATCACAGGTGTGTACTGACCAGGGGTGTATCACAGGTGTGTACTGAAGACGGGTGTATCACAGGTGTGTACTGAACAGGGGTGTATCACAGGTCTGTACTGACCAGGGGGTGTATCACAGGTGTGTACTGACCAGGGGTGTATCACAGGTGTGTACTGAAGACGGGTGTATCACAGGTGTGTACTGAACAGGGGTGTATCACAGGTGTGTACTGAACACGGATGTATCACAGGTGTTTCTAAAAGGTAATTATATGATTGATGATCAGTTTCAACACAGTTTGTGTAGGTGAGTATTTCTTCCCAGTTTGCTTATATATGGTCGACTGTGGCTGTGTAGAGGAATAACGTATTACTGCTGGTTGGTCAGTAAGGTGTTGTGGTGGTCTTAATAACCCTCCAGAGGTTGATAGGTCTTAAGTCCAACACCAATTTTGCTGGTTGGTCATAAATTGGCAGCCTTTTTGTTTTTGTAATATATTGGTAATTGTGTCTTCTGATTGGTGTCTATGAGGATAACTTTCATATCAATAATATCTTTCAGGGTTCTTTGCGTCTTTGTAAGCCGTGGAAAAGAAGTTCCTGTAAAACATTCTAATAGTTTTTGAAAATGTAAAGAGTGACCATGCGAAACGGATCCTATAGGTGCCAGACCAAAAATAAAAGTCAAAAAAATAATTTTGGAGAGTTAATTTTTCAACTTTCCCCGACAGTGAAGAAATAAAAACTTGAAAATGTTCGTGTTAGAATCATTATTAGCTCAGTTATCAACAACTGCGCCTCTGTGTGTGAACCATAACATCCAGAGGTTGTGTAAACCCCATTGTAAACACTGGGCGAAGTTGGCGACGATGGGCGAGCTGTAACTGGGTTTCTCCTACAGCAGCAAGTACTACTACGGAAAAAGGCTCAGCATGGGGGGGGGGGGGCGACATCTCCGTGCAGAACCTTTGAGTCTTTTTCTACGACCCTCAAATGGCTACTGACCTTAAAGGTGGAGTGCGGCCAACAGGTTGTGCAGGAGTGTTCCCGTGATGGGCAGTCGTGGAGTAGCGGCCGGGTCCTGTGGTGCAGTCCCGGCTCCCTCGAGTAGTTGCAGGACCAGGAGAGAACAAGACGGGGGGTACCTCCTGAGAAGGTGGTACCTCGGGCCTGTGTAGGCGCGACAATTATTCTTACTCTTTCAGACATATTCAACAGCACGAACTTTACTTTAACCAAACAAAACCTGCTACATTTGCCTTTGCAGTGTGAAAATTACACAAAGTGAAGGAATACTCAAGCGAAAAGTTATGACTATTTACTCTAATATTAAAATGAACAAATAACATGAAAAATACCCAAACCCTCTCATTGAACACACTAAGCTAGCACCCAAGAGAAATAATAATAAAACAAATATATTTATGCAAACTTATATTAACATAAAAATAAACACAAAAATTATTTACACTTAATGCAACCTGCACACGAAGCTGCTGCAGGTAAGTCATGCGTGGAGGTTGTTATGCTGCTTCCCCCTGAGCACTGGAAGAGTCTGCCCTGAGCACTGGAAGAGTCTGCCCTGAGCACTGGAAGAGTCTGCCGAGGTGACTGAGGTCATGGTTATTTATACCCCTGACGGTGACGTTACATCCTTTGTCACCGAGGCTTGTAATGGAGAGCCACCAGCGTAACATTTACCTTTACGTAACAGACAGTTACCTATACGTAACAGACACTTACCTATACGTAACAGGCAGTTACCTATACGTAACAGGCGTGTACTGACGTGTACTATCTATCCCTGTAACCTATACGTAACAGACAGTTACCTATACGTAACAGGCAGTTACCTATACGTAACAGGCGTGTACTGACGTGTACTATCTATCCCTGTAACCTATACGTAACAGACAGTTACCTATACGTAACAGGCAGTTACCTATACGTAACAGGCGTGTACTGACGTGTACTATCTATCCCTGTAACCTATACGTAACAGACAGTTACCTATACGTAACAGGCAGTTACCTATACGTAACAGGCGTGTACTGACGTGTACTATCTATCCCTGTAACCTATACGTAACAGACAGTTACCTATACGTAACAGGCAGTTACCTATACGTAACAGGGAGCCGGCAGGACTTGCAGCTGCCACCTGCCAGGGGCCCTGGAGCAGGGTGGTGGTGGTGGTGGTGGTGGTGGTGGTCGTTGTGGTCGTGGTGGTGGTGGTGGTGGTGGTGGTGGTGGTGGTGGGGTCGGTGGTGGTGGTGGGTGGTGGTGGTGGTGGTGGTGGTCGTGGTGGTGGTGGTCGTGGTGTTGGTGGTGGTGGTGGTGGTGGTGTCGTTGTGGTCGTGGTGGTGGTGGTGGTGGTGGTCGTTGTGGTCGTGGTGGTGGTGGTGGTGGTCGTGGTTGTTGGTGGTGGTGTCGTGGTGGTGGTGGTGGTGGTGGTGGTGGTGGTGGTGGTGGTCGTGGTGGTGGTGGTCGTGGTGTTGGTGGTGGTGGTGGTGGTGGTGGTCGTTGTGGTCGTGGTGGTGGTGGTGGTGGTCGTGGTGGTGGTGGTGGTGGTCGTTTGGTGTGGTGGTGGTGGTGGTGTGTGGTGGTGGTGGTGGTGGTGGTCGGTGTGGTGGTCGGGTTGTGTGGTGGTGGTGGTCGTGGTGGTGGTGGTCGTGGTGGTTGGTGGTGGTGGTGTGGTCGT
>WNGS01159583.1:135094-145720 GCA_020271785.1 Procambarus virginalis
GTGACTCTCTGCCATGGTGTATGACTCTCTGCCATGGTGTATGACTCTCTGCCATGGTGTATGACTCCCAGTTATGACTCCCAGTTATGGTGTGTGACTCCCAGTTATGGTGTATGACTCTCTGTTATGGTGTATGACTCCCTTTTATGGTGTATGTGTGGTGTACTCCCTGTTATGGTGTGTGACTCTCTGCCATGGAGTATGACTCCCTGTTATGGTGTGTGACTCCCTGTTATGGTGTATGACTCCCAGTTATGGTGTATGACTCCCAGTGATGGTGTGTGACTCTCTGCCATGGTGTATGACTCTCTGCCATGGTGTATGACTCTCTGCCATGGTGTATGACTCCCAGTTATGGTGTGTGACTCCCAGTTATGGTGTATGACTCCCAGTTATGGTGTATGACTCCCTATAATGGTGTGTGACTCTCTGCCATGGTGTATGACTCCCAGTTATGGTGTGTGACTCTCTGCCATGGTGTATGACTCTCTGCCATGGTGTATGACTCCCAGTTATAGTGAGTGACTCTCTGCCATGGTGTATGACTCTCTGCCATGGTGTATGACTCCCAGTTATGGTGTGTGACTCTCTGCCATGGTGTATGACTCTCTGCCATGGTGTATGACTCCCTGTTACGGTGTATGACTCCCTACTTAGTGTATGACTCCCTGTTATGGTGTATGACTCTCTGCCATGGTGTATGACTCTCTGCCATGGTGTATGACTTCCAGTTATAGTGTGTGACTCTCTGCCATGGTGTATGACTCCCTGTTATGGTGTGTGACTCCCTGTTTTGGTGTGTGACTCCGTGTTATGGTGTATGACTCCCTGTTATGGTGAATGACTCCCAGTTATGGTGTATGACTCCCAGTTATGGTGTATGACTCTCTGCCATGGTGTATGACTCTCTGTCATGGTGTATGACTCCCAGTTATGGTGTATGACTCCCAGTTATGGTGTGTGACTCTCTGTCATGGTGTGTGACTCCCTGTTATGGTGTGTGACTCCCTGTTATGGTGTATGACTCCCAGTTATGGTGTATGACTCCCTGTTATGGTGTGTGACTCCCTGTTATGGTGTATGACTCCCTGTTATGGTGTATGACTCCCTGTTATGGGTGTGACTCCCTGTTATGGTGTTTGACTCCCAGTTATGGTGTATGACTCCCTGTTATGGTGTGTGACTCTCTGCCATGGTGTATGAATCCCTGTTATGATGTGTGACTCTCTGCCATGGTGTATGACTCCCTGTTATGGTGTGTGACTCCCTGTTATGGTGTATGACTCTCTGCCATGGTGTATGACTCCCTGTTATGGTGTATGACTCCCTGTTATGGTGTATGACTCCCTGTTATGGTGTATGACTCCCTGTTATGGTGTATGACTCCCTGTTATGGTGTATGACTCCCTGTTACGGTGTGTGACTCCCTGTTATGGTGTGTGACTCCCTGTTATGGTGTGTGACTCCCTGTTATGGTGTATGACTCCCTGTTATGGTGTATGACTCCCAGTTATGGTGTATGACTCCCTGTTATGGTTTATGACTCCCTGTTATGGTGTATGACTCCCAGTTATAGTGTATGACTCCCAGTTATGGTGTATGACTCCCTGTTATGGTGTATGACTCCCAGTTATGGTGTGTGACTCCCAGTTATGGTGTATGACTCCCTGTTATGGTGTATGACTCTCTGCCATGGTGTATGACTCTCTGTCATGGTGTATGACTTCCTGTTATGGTGTGTGACTCCCTGTTATGGTGTGTGACTCTCTGCCATGGTGTATGGCTCCCTGTTATGGTGTGTGACTCCCTGTTATGGTGTGTGACTCCCTGTTATGGTGTATGACTCCCTGTTATGGTGAATGACTCCCAGTTATGGTGTATGACTTCCAGTTATGGTGTATGACTCTCTGCCATGGTGTATGACTCTCTGCCATGGTGTATGACTCCCAGTTATTGTGTATGACTCCCAGTTATGGTGTGTGACTCTCTGCCATGGTGTGTGATTCCCTGTTATGGTGTGTGACTCCCTGTTATGGTGTATGACTCCCAGTTATGGTGTATGACTCCCTGTTATGGTGTGTGACTCCCTGTTATGGTGTATGACTCCCTGTTATGGTGTATGACTCCCAGTTATGGTGTGTGACTCTCTGCCATGGTGTATGAATCCCTGTTATGATGTGTGACTCTCTGCCATGGTGTATGACTCCCTGTTATGGTGTGTGACTCCCTGTTATGGTGTATGATTCCCAGTTATGGTGTGTGACTCTCTGCCATGGTGTATGACTCCCTGTTATGGTGTATGACTCCCAGTTATGGTGTATGACTCCCTGTTATGGTGCGTGACTCCCTGTTATGGTGTATGATTCCCAGTTTTGGTGTGTGACTCTCTGCCATGGTGTATGACTCCCTGTTATGGTGTATGACTGCCAGTTATGGTGTGTGACTCCCAGTTATGGTGTGTGACTCTCTGCCATGGTGTATGACTCCCTGTTATGGTGTATGACTCCCTGTTATGGTGTGTGACTCCCAGTTATGGTGTATGACTCTCTGCCATGGTGTATGACTCCCTGTTATGGTGTATGAATCCCTACTACAGTGTATGACTCCCTGTTATGGTGTATGACTCTCTGCCATGGTGTATGACTCTCTGCCATGGTGTATGACTCCCAGTTATGGTGTGTGACTCTCTGCCATGGTGTATGGCTCCCTGTTATGGTGTGTGACTCCCTGTTATGGTGTGTGACTCCCTGTTATGGTGTATGACTCCCTGTTATGGTGAATGACTCCCAGTTATGGTGTATGACTCCAGTTATGGTGTATGACTCTCTGCCATGGTGTATGACTCTCTGCCATGGTGTATGACTCCCAGTTATTGTGTATGACTCCCAGTTATGGTGTGTGACTCTCTGCCATGGTGTGTGATTCCCTGTTATGGTGTGTGACTCCCAGTTATGGTGTATGACTCCCAGTTATGGTGTGTGACTCTCTGCCATGGTGTATGACTCCCTGTTATGGTGTATGACTCCCAGTTATGGTGTGTGACTCTCTGCCATGGTGTATGACTCTCTGCCATTGTGTATGACTCCCTGTTATGGTGTGTGACTCCCAGTTATGGTGTATGACTCCCAGTTATGGTGTATGACTCCCAGTTATGGTGTGTGACTCTCTGCCATGGTGTGTGACTCCCTGTTATGGTGTGTGACTCTCTGCCATGGTGTATGACTTCCTGTTATGGTGTGTGACTCCTTGTTATGGTGTATGACTCCCAGTTATGGTGTATGACTCCCAGTTATGGTGTGTGCCTCTCTGCCATGGTGTATGACTCTCTGCCATGGTGTATGACTCTCTGCCATGGTGTATGACTCCCAGTTATGGTGTGTGACTCCCAGTTATGGTGTGTGACTCCCTGTTATGGTGTGTGACTCTCTGCCATGGTGTATGACTCTCTGCCATGGTGTATGACTCTCTGCCATGGTGTATGACTCCCAGTTATGATGTGTGACTCCCAGTTATGGTGTATGACTCTCTGTTATGGTGTATGACTCCCTTTTATGGTGTGTGACTCCCTGTTATGGTGTGTGACTCTCTGCCATGGTGTATGACTCCTGTTATGGTGTGTGACTCCCTGTTATGGTGTATGACTCCCAGTTATGGTGTATGACTCCCAGTGATGGTGTGTGACTCTCTGCCATGGTGTATGACTCTCTGCCATGGTGTATGACTCTCTGCCATGGTGTATGACTCCCAGTTATGGTGTGTGACTCCCAGTTATGGTGTATGACTCCCAGTTATGGTGTATGACTCCCTATATGGTGTGTGACTCTCTGCCATGGTGTATGACTCCCAGTTATGGTGTGTGACTCTCTGCCATGGTGTATGACTCTCTGCCATGGTGTATGACTCCCAGTTATGGTGAGTGACTCTCTGCCATGGTGTATGACTCTCTGTTATGGTGTATGACTCCCAGTTATGGTGTGTGACTCTCTGCCATGGTGTATGACTCTCTGCCATGGTGTATGACTCCCTGTTATGGTGTATGACTCCCTACTATAGTGTATGACTCCCTGTTATGGTGTATGACTCTCTGCCATGGTGTATGACTCTCTGCCATGGTGTATGACTTCCAGTTATAGTGTGTGACTCTCTGCCATGGTGTATGACTCCCTGTTATGGTGTGTGACTCCCTGTTTTGGTGTGTGACTCCGTGTTATGGTGTATGACTCCCTGTTATGGTGAATGACTCCCAGTTATGGTGTATGACTCCCAGTTATGGTGTATGACTCTCTGCCATGGTGTATGACTCTCTGTCATGGTGTATGACTCCCAGTTATGGTGTATGACTCCCAGTTATGGTGTGTGACTCTCTGTCATGGTGTGTGACTCCCTGTTATGGTGTGTGACTCCTGTTATGGTGTATGACTCCCAGTTATGGTGTATGACTCCCTGTTATGGTGTGTGACTCCCTGTTATGGTGTATGACTCCCTGTTATGGTGTATGACTCCCTGTTATGGTGTGTGACTCCCTGTTATGGTGTTTGACTCCCAGTTATGGTGTATGACTCCCTGTTATGGTGTGTGACTCTCTGCCATGGTGTATGAATCCCTGTTATGATGTGTGACTCTCTGCCATGGTGTATGACTCCCTGTTATGGTGTGTGACTCCCTGTTATGGTGTATGATTCCAGTTATGGTGTGTGACTCTCTGCCATAGTGTATGACTCTCTGCCATGGTGTATGACTCCCTGTTTTGGTGTATGACTGCCAGTTATGGTGTGTGACTCTCTGCCATGGTGTATGACTCTCTGCCATGGTGTATGACTCCCTGTTATGGTGTGTGACTCCCAGTTATGGTGTATGACTCCCAGTCATGGTGGGTGACTCTCTGCCATGGTGTATGACTCCCTGTTATGGTGTATGACTCCCAGGTATGGTGTGTGACTCTCTGCCATGGTGTATGACTCTCTGCCATTGTGTATGACTCCCTGTTATGGTGTATGACTCCCAGTTATGGTGTATGACTCCCAGTTATGGTGTATGACTCCCAGTTATTGTGTGTGACTCTCTGCCATGGTGTGTGACTCCCTGTTATGGTGTGTGACTCTCTGCCATGGTGTATGACTCCCTGTTATGGTGTGTGACTCCCTGTTATGGTGTATGACTCCCAGTTATGGTGTATGACTCCCAGTTATGGTGTGTGACTCTCTGCCATGGTGTATGAATCTCTGCCATGGTGTATGACTCTCTGCCATGGTGTATGACTCCCAGTTTTGGTGTGTGACTCCCAGTTATGGTGTATGACTCTCTGTTATGGTGTATGACTCCCTGTTATGGTGTATGACTCCCAGTTATGGTGTGTGACTCCCTGTTATGGTGTATGACTCCCAGTTATGGTGTGTGACTCCCTGTTATGGTGTGTGACTCTCTGCCATGGTGTATGACTCCCTGTTATGGTGTGTGACTCCCTGTTATGGTGTATGACTTCCAGTTATGGTGTATGACTCCCAGTTATGGTGTGTGACTCTCTGCCATGGTGTATGACTCTCTGCCATGGTGTATGACTCTCTGCCATGGTGTATGACTCCCAGTTATGGTGTGTGACTCCCTGTTATGGTGTATGACTCCCAGTGATGGTGTGTGACTCTCTGCCATGGTGTATGACTCTCTGCCATGGTGTATGACTCTCTGTCATGGTGTATGACTCCCAGTTATGGTGTGTGACTCCCAGTTATGGTGTATGACTCCCAGTTATGGTGTATGACTCCCTGTTATGGTGTATGACTTCCTGTTATGGTGTGTGACTCCCAGTTATGGTGTATGACTCCCAGTTATGGTGTATGACTCCCTGTTATGGTGTGTGACTCCCAGTTATGGTGTATGACTCTCTGCCATGGTGTATGACTCCCTGTTATGGGGTATGACTCCCTGTTATGGTGTATGACTCCCTGTTATGTTGTATGACTCCCAGTTATGGTGTATGACTCTCTGTTATGGTGTGTGACTCTCTGCCATGGTGTATGACTCCCTGTTATGGTGTATGACTCCCAGTTATGGTGTATGACTCCCAGTTATGGTGTATGACTCCCTGTTATGGTGTGTGACTCCCTGTTATGGTGTGTGACTCTCTGCCATGGTGTATGACTCTCTGCCATGGTGTATGACTCCCAGTTATGGTGTGTGACTCTCTGCCATGGTGTATGACTCCCTGTTATGGTGTATGACTCCCTGTTATGATGTATGACTCCCTGTTATGGTGTATGACTCCCAGTTATGGTGTATGAATCCCTGTTATGGTGTGTGACTCCCTGACATGGTGTATGACTCCCAGTTATGGTGTATGACTCCCTGTTATGGTGTATGACTCCCTGTTATGGTGTGTGACTCCCTGTTATGGTGTGTGACTCCCAGTTATGGTGTGTGACTCTCTGCCATGGTGTATGACTCTCTGCCATGGTGTATGACTCCCTGTTATGGTGTATGACTCCCTGTTATGGTGTGTGACTCCCTGTTATGGAGTATGACTCCCTGTTATGGTGTGTGACTCCCTGTTATGGTGTGTGACTCCGTGTTTTGGTGTATGACTCCCTGTTATGGTGAATGACTACCAGTTATGGTGTATGACTCCCAGTTATGGTGTATGACTTCCTGTTATGGTGTGTGACTCCCAGTTATGGTGTATGACTCCCAGTTATGGTGTATGACTCCCTGTTATGGTGTGTGACTCCCAGTTATGGTGTATGACTCTCTGCCATGGTGTATGACTCCCTGTTATGGTGTATGACTCAATGTTATGGTGTATGACTCCCAGTTATGGTGTATGACTCCCTGGTATGGTGTGTGACTCTCTGCCATGGTGTATGACTCCCTGTTATGGTGTATGACTCCCAGTTTGGTGTATGACTCCCAGTTATGGTGTATGACTCCCTGTTATGGTGTGTGACTCCCTGTTATGGTGTGTGACTCTCTGCCATGGTGTATGACTCTCTGCCATGGTGTATGACTCCCAGTTATGGTGTGTGACTCTCTGCCATGGTGTATGAATCCCTGTTATGGTGTATGACTCCCTGTTATGGTGTATGACTCCCTGTTATGGTGTATGACTCCCAGTTATGGTGTATGACTCCCTGTTATGGTGTGTGACTCCCTGACATGGTGAATGACTCCCAGTTATGGTGTATGACTCCCTGTTATGGTGTATGACTCCCTGTTATGGTGTATGACTCCCTGTTATGGTGTGTGACTCCCTGTTATGGTGTGTGACTCCCAGTTATGGTGTGTGTGACTCTCTGCCATGGTGTATGACTCTCTGCTATGGTGTATGACTCCCTGTTATGGTGTATGACTCCCTGTTATTGTGTGTGACTCCCTGTTATGGTGTATGACTCTCTGCCATGGTGTATGACTCTCTGCCATGGTGTATGACTCCCAGTTATGGTGTGTGACTCTCTGCCATGGTGTATGACTCCCTGTTATGGTGTGTGACTCCCTGTTATGGTGTGTGACTCCGTGTTATGGTGTATGACTCCCTGTTATGGTGAATGACTCCCAGTTATGGTGTATGACTCCCAGTTATGGTGTATGACTCTCTGCCATGGTGTATGACTCTCTGCCATGGTGTATGACTCTCTGCCATGGTGTATGACTCCCAGTTATGGTGTATGACTCCCAGTTATGGTGTGTGACTCTCTGTCATGGTGTGTGACTCCCTGTTATGGTGTGTGACTCCATGTTATGGTGTATGACTATGACTCCAGTTATGGTGTATGACTCCCTGTTATGGTGTGTGACTCCCTGTTATGGTGTATGACTCCCTGTTATGGTGTATGACTCCCTGTTATGGTGTGTGACTCCCTGTTATGGTGTTTGACTCCCAGTTATGGTGTATGACTCCCTGTTATGGTGTGTGACTCTCTGCCATGGTGTATGAATCCCTGTTATGATGTGTGACTCTCTGCCATGGTGTATGACTCCCTGTTATGGTGTGTGACTCCCTGTTATGGTGTATGATTCCCAGTTATGGTGTGTGACTCTCTGCCATAGTGTATGACTCTCTGCCATGGTGTATGACTCCCTGTTATGGTGTATGACTCCCAGTTATGGTGTGTGACTCTCTGCCATGGTGTATGACTCTCTGCCATGGTGTATGACTCCCTGTTATGGTGTGTGACTCCCAGTTATGGTGTATGACTCCCAGTCATGGTGGTGACTCTCTGCCATTGTGTATGATTCCCTGTTATGGTGTATGACTCCCAGGTATGGTGTGTGACTCTCTGCCATGGTGTATGACTCTCTGCCATTGTGTATGACTCCCTGTTATGGTGTATGACTCCCAGTTATGGTGTATGACTCCCAGTTATGGTGTATGACTCCCAGTTATTGTGTGTGACTCTCTGCCATGGTGTGTGACTCCCTGTTATGGTGTGTGACTCTCTGCCATGGTGTATGACTCCCTGTTATGGTGTGTGACTCCCTGTTATGGTGTATGACTCCCAGTTATGGTGTATGACTCCCAGTTATGGTGTGTGACTCTCTGCCATGGTGTATGAATCTCTGCCATGGTGTATGACTCTCTGCCATGGTGTATGACTCCCAGTTATGGTGTGTGACTCCCAGTTATGGTGTATGACTCTCTGTTATGGTGTATGACTCCCTGTTATGGTGTATGACTCCCAGTTATGGTGTGTGACTCCCTGTTATGGTGTATGACTCCCAGTTATGGTGTGTGACTCTCTGTTATGGTGTGTGACTCTCTGCCATGGTGTATGACTTCCTGTTATGGTGTGTGACTCCTGTTATGGTGTATGACTCTCAGTTATGGTGTATGACTCCCTGTTATGGTGTGTGACTCTCTGCCATGGTGTATGACTCTCTGCCATGGTGTATGACTCCCTGTTATGGTGTATGACTCAATGTTATGGTGTATGACTCCCAGTTATGGTGTATGACTCCCTGTATGGTGTGTGACTCTCTGCCATGGTGTATGACTCCCTGTTATGGTGTATGACTCCCAGTTATGGTGTATGACTCCCAGTTATGGTGTATGACTCCCTGTTATGGTGTGTGACTCCCTGTTATGGTGTGTGACTCTCTGCCATGGTGTATGACTCTCTGCCATGGTGTATGACTCCCAGTTATGGTGTGTGACTCTCTGCCATGGTGTATGAATCCCTGTTATGGTGTATGACTCCCTGTTATGGTGTATGACTCCCTGTTATGGTGTATGACTCCCAGTTATGGTGTATGACTCCCTGTTATGGTGTGTGACTCCCTGACATGGTGAATGACTCCCAGTTATGGTGTATGACTCCCTGTTATGGTGTATGACTCCCTGCTATGGTGTATGACTCCCTGTTATGGTGTGTGACTCCCTGTTATGGTGTGTGACTCCCAGTTATGGTGTGTGTGACTCTCTGCCATGGTGTATGACTCTCTGCCATGGTGTATGACTCCCTGTTATGGTGTATGACTCCCTGTTATTGTGTGTGACTCCCTGTTATGGTGTATGACTCTCTGCCATGGTGTATGACTCTCTGCCATGGTGTATGACTCCCAGTTATGGTGTGTGACTCTCTGCCATGGTGTATGACTCCCTGTTATGGTGTGTGACTCCCTGTTATGGTGTGTGACTCCGTGTTATGGTGTATGACTCCCTGTTATGGTGAATGACTCCCAGTTATGGTGTATGACTCCCAGTTATGGTGTATGACTTCCTGTTATGGTGTGTGACTCCCAGTTATGGTGTATGACTCCCAGTTATGGTGTATGACTCCCTGTTATGGTGTGTGACTCCCTGTTATGGTGTGTGACTCTCTGCCATGGTGTATGACTCTCTGCCATGGTGTATGACTCCCAGTTATGGTGTGTGACTCTCTGCCATGGTGTATGACTCCCTGTTATGGTGTATGACTCCCTGTTATGGTGTATGACTCCCAGTTATGGTGTATGACTCCCTGTTATGGTGTGTGACTCCCTGACATGGTGTATGACTCCCAGTTATGGTGTATGACTCCCTGTTATGGTGTATGACTCCCTGTTATGGTGTGTGACTCCTTGTTATGGTGTGTGACTCCCAGTTATGGTGTGTGACTCTCTGCCATGGTGTATGACTCTCTGCCATGGTGTATGACTCCCTGTTATGGTGTATGACTCCCTGTTATGGTGTGTGACTCCCTGTTATGGTGTATGACTCTCTGCCATGGTGTATGACTCTCTGCCATGGTGTATGACTCCCAGTTATGGTGTGTGACTCTCTGCCATGGTGTATGACTCCCTGTTATGGTGTATGACTCCCTGTTATGGTGTGTCTCCCTGTTATGGTGTGTGACTCCCAGTTATGGTGTGTGACTCTCTGCCATGGTGTATGACTCCCTGTTATGGTGTATGACTCCCAGTTATGGTGTATGACTCCCTGTTATGGTGTGTGACTCCCTGTTATGGTGTATGACTCCCAGGTATGGTGTATGACTCCCAGTTATGGTGTATGACTCCCAGTTATGGTGTATGACTCCCAGTTATGGTGTATGACTCCCAGCAATGTTAACTGCAGCTGGTTGACACCTTTCACGATAATAAATGTTTAATGTACCCTCAAAGACCCTTTACATCTCACTATTAATTATATATTTTTTT
>WNGS01159584.1:34434-49415 GCA_020271785.1 Procambarus virginalis
TGGTGCTCTCTGGTGACCAGTGTGGTAGATGTTGGAGCTGTGGTGCTCTCTGGTGACAGTGTGGTGGATGTTGGAGCTGTGGTGCTCTCTGGTGACCAGTGTGGTGGATGTTGGAGTTGTGGTGCTCTCTGGTGACCAGTGTGGTGGATGTTGGAGCTGTGGTGCTCTCTGGTGATGAGTGTGGTGGATGTTGGAGCTGTGGTGCTCTCTGGTGACCAGTGTGGTGGGTGTTGGAGCTGTGGTGCTCTCTGGTGATGAGTGTGGTGGATGTTGGAGCTGTGGTGCTCTCTGGTGACCAGTGTGGTGGGTGTTGGAGCTGTGGTGCTCTCTGGTGACCAGTGTGGTGGGTGTTGGAGCTGTGGGGCTCTCTGGTGATCAGTGTGTTGGGTGTTGGAGCTGTGGTGCTCTCTGGTGACTCCCATCACACTCTGGTGACCAGTGTGGTAGCGATTGGAGCTGGGTGCTCTCTGGTGGACCAGTGTGGTGGATGTTGGAGCTGTGGTGCTCTCTGGTGACCAGTGTGGTGGATGTTGGAGCTGTGGTGCTCTCTTGTGACCAGTGTGGTGGATGTTGGAGCTGTGGTGCTCTCTGGTGATGAGTGTGGTGGATGTTGGAGCTGTGGTGCTCTCTGGTGACCAGTGGGTGGGTGTTGGAGCTGTGGTGCTCTCTGGTTGACCAGTGTGGTGGATGTTGGAGCTGTGGTGCTCTCTGGTGATGATGTGGTGGATGTTGGAGCTGTGGTGCTCTCTGTTGACCAGTGTGGTGGGTGTTGGAGCTGTGGTGCTCTCTGGTGATGAGTGTGGTGGATGTTGGAGCTGTGGTGCTCTTGGTGACCAGTGTGGGTGGGTGTTGGAGTGTGGGCTCTCTGGTGACCAGTGTGGGGATGTTGGAGCTGTGGTGCTCTCTGGTGACCAGTGTGGGTGGGTGTTGTAGCTGTGGTGCTCTCTGGTGATGAGTGTGTGGGTGTTGGAGCTGTGGTGCTCTCTGGTGATGAGTGTGGTGGATGTTGGAGCTGTGGTGCTCTCTGGTGACCAGTGTGGTGGATGTTGGAGCTGTGGTGCTCTCTGGTGACCAGTGTGGTGGGTGTTGTAGCTGTGGTGCTCTCTGGTGACTCCCATCACACTCTCTGGTGACCAGTGTGGTGGATGTTGGAGTTGTGGTGCTCTCTGGTGATGAGTGTGGTGGATGTTGGAGCTGTGGTGCTCTCTGGTGATGAGTGTGGTGGATGTTGGAGTTGTGGTGCTCTCTGGTGATGAGTGTGGTGAATGCTGGAGCTGTGGTGGATGTTGGAGCTGTGGTGCTCTCTGGTGATGAGTGTGGTGGATGTTGGAGCTGTGGTGCTCTCTGGTGATGAGTGTGGTGGATGTTGGAGCTCTGGTGCTCTGTACTTACCGTGTTGTGCTTGCGGGGGTTTAGCTTTGGCTCTTTGGTCCCGCCTCTCAACTGTCAATCAACCGGTGTACAGATTCTGAGCCTATTGGGTTCTATCATATCTGCACTTTAAACTGTGTGTGGAGTTTGACTCCACCACATCACTGCTTAACCCTTAAGCTGCTCTGGGCTATTTGGCCTTCAGCACCCCACAGGCACAAAAATTTTTTTTGATTTATAAAGCTGTTCATTTGTGTTCTCTGATCACGGGAAAAATAATACAAAAATCGTAAGTGGCATATTTTGGCCGCAATAGGGTGGGGAAGTCTGGCAAAAAAGAGGCGTTGACAGCAAGCGCTGGAGGCGGTCTAGTCCACCCCAGCTGACAGGCGGGAGTTTCCACAAAGATGATATTACCTAATTATTTCAGTGTCTGATCGATTTTTTCTTAGTTTTTTATAGTAATATTATTCAATAGTGTGTAGTGTGATACTGTATATTTATATAATAAAATGTGTGAAGTGCAGTCATCGGGAGGACAAACCCTTCATGCAAACTGCACCTAATATCAACAAGAAGAAGAAATGTGTAAATCATTGCTGTACTGTACTCAAAATTAGTGTTCATATTAGTGATTCAATTATTATGTTCATATAACAATAAACAAATAGTTTTGTGGTTATTACACTATATGCACACATTATATATAAGTATCTGCATGTTTTGTTCACCATAATGAACCACTAAGTTGATATGGTGAGTCAAAAGCAACAAGGTGTGGCCACCACACGCCAGCCACCCACTCACCATAACTCCCTCCCTCAACAATACCTCACTCGCCAACCTCCTCCTCCTCCCACCATACTGTTTTTGCTTTTATTCACTATATACAGACATTATATATAAATATCTGCATGTTCTGTTCACCATAGCGAATCAATAAGCTGGTATAGTAAGTGCAGACAGCAACAAGTGGCCACACAGATTCAGCAGACGATGCTACAGCCCTCCCACCCTCAACATTACAACTTCCACAGTACAGCGTAAATTATCACAACAGTCCTGCTATTATCAGATTCCTGGTCATTTTTATCAAGTCAGGGGTCTACTAATAATATCATCGCTAAATAATACCAGTTACATATATTTTGACATTTTAGGCGATGCTGTGGTTACAAGTTGAACGGCAATGCTGTGAGCTCTTTCTGTGTGTGCCAGCCTTGGTGGCTTACTCAATACTGAGGCCTTTACACCTGGGAATGTTGCCCACGATTTTTTTTTAACCCCTTAACTGTGCGGCCTCCAAATATGACACCCCCCCCCCCAGTGCGCAGGAAACAAATTCTCTGGAAAAAATTATTTTTGTTTTGAAAGTGTTAAAGACCCTTCCCTGAGTATGGGTATAGTAACAGAAGGTCGGAATTGTACGTACGTTGGCTGCTATGGTGTCCGTAAGTTCGTGCGTGACGTCATCATTCCCTGGTCGTCGGTGGCGTACGCCCCTGGGGCCGGTAGGGCGCCCGGGGCAGGATGTGCGAGTTGCCGCGAATATATTTTGTTCATTTTCTGCTGCAGTAAGTTCAGAGGTTAGCACAGTCAGCTCAAAGACAATTGGTCCCAAGTTCACTTCCCTGGTAGGTCAAAATGTTTGGGAACATTTGGTTACACTGTTGTTTGTGTTCACCTAGCAGTAAATATGTACCAATAAATATCTTCAGGCTGAGTAGGGTTTAAATTTAAACTACCTAATAAGCCTTGACCAATCTGTAAATAGTTTTTTTTTCCAGGTACCAGTGGCTACAAAACATTGCCATTGTGGTCACCAGTTCTTTGAAGAGCGACGCAGATCAACTACATCAAACACTTCAGAAGTAGAAGAATTAGAGGACAGTGCACTTCGGGATATGAAACCTACTCGTGGTGTAGCCACATCCAGCTCCGTTAGTGGGCTGATGGCCATGGCGTCATCAGTAGGGAAGGGAGACTTGGGGTCACCAGCACCTGAGGGCAAGAGGCGCAGTGAACGAGTCAAAAGAGAAAAGCCAAATTTTTATGATGCATTGGAGTATGATAATCAGATGAGGAAGGTAAATAATTTATCATTGTCCTTCACTAGCTTCTGTTCATCAAGGTCTGAGTAGACCTGAGAAATGACATTGGAGACTACACAGTCATACCTTTGGCCTGTATGTGAGAATGAGAAAAGTTTCACAAACAAGTGAAAGTCAAGCATAAGTAATTTGAATAGTATGAGCATTGTGGTGGAATCCCTTTATTTGATGATTCTTATAATCCATCCTATCATTTTCCTGGCTTAGGCTATGTATTTGCTTGGTTACGTAGACTAAACTTTAGGTCTTCTGACTTCAGTATTAATAGATCCTTTACATGTTGTTTCCTTCTATGGGTTGAAATTATAATGATTGTGTCTTGTACCCAGTATTTTGTTTAAAAAAGTATATTTTACAATACCTAATTACCTAGAATTTATCACTGTTGAGCATCATATTATTTTCCATTGCCCAATCAAAGACTTTGATATTGTCTTGTAGTTTTCAACGTCTTCTACAGAAATACATTTCATTCTGATTTTTATATAATCTGCAAAGGATGACATGAAGCACTGCTTCTATTTTTGTCTGTAGCTGATATGAAAATGCTTTTTGCTGTTCTTGGACTTGATTTTTATTTCATTGACTTACTCTTTGCATTCTGTTTGACAGGAATTTGAAAACCCATTGCCCTACTTTGCCTGTTATTCCTATTGATCTCATTGTATGGGCTATCATTCCATGGTCACATTTATAAAATGCCTTTGCATAGTCCATATATACCTCATCTGTATTTTGTTTTCTTATAATATATCGGTGGTTTAGTCATAATTGTTAGTAATTGCAAAAGACAGGATTTTCCCACTCTAATTACGTGCTGACCTGGGTTGTGAAGTTCATTGTTTTCCATAAAACTGGAGATTTGATTTTTAATGACTTTTCAAACTTTTAATTATGTAGAATGCTAGTGCAACTGGTACATAGTTTTTAGCCAGTCCTTTGCTATGTTTCTTGTGCATTGGTGCTCTCTGCTGATGTAAGTGCTTCTGGTATCTCACCTGTGTAAAGCTCTTTCTCCATATTAAACTGAGTGCTCTGACTACTGGTACTTTACATTTCTTTATAGATATGGAATTCCAGAAGTTAGGCCCTGCCCACCAAAAACATAACGAAACTACAACGTTGCTACAACGTTCGAACAAGTTTTAATACCTCCTAACAAGTTATAACAACCAATATAGGAAGTTGTAACAATGTTCTAATACGTCATAAACACGTTAAGCCAAGACGTATCAACTTTATTACAAGTTGTAACAAGCGGAAAATAGGGACAATTACGGTTTATGTTTCCAGGGTGGGGCCGAGTACGTGAGCATATTGTTGCTCTCTCTTTCAAAGTCATCTGTGCTTGTGTTAATATCTGATATATATATTGTCAGGGTTTTGGATGTCATTCATAAAAATGTTGCCTGGATCTTAAACTGCCACGTTGTCATTGCTTATTGGGGTGCTAATCATAGCCTCATACTCTTATTTTAGGACTTCACTCATTTTTTGTTGTCTTCTGTGTATGAACCTTCTCTTAAGTCAAATACTGGTGGAGGTTTTTTATTTTGATTTTGTATGTGAACAAATATTTAGTGGTTTTCTTTATCTTTTTAATAGCGTTCTGTTTCAATTTCATTACTTCAGTCGAGAGTGGTTGTGGGTGTCGAGAGTGGTTGTGGGTGTCGAGAGTGGTTGTGGGTGTCGAGAGTGGTTGTGGGTGTCGAGAGTGGTTGTGGGTGTCGAGAGTGGTTGTGGGTGTCGAGAGTGGTTGTGGGTGTCGAGAGTGGTTGTGGGTGTCGAGAGTGGTTGTGGGTGTCGAGAGTGGTTGTGGGTGTCGAGAGTGGTTGTGAGTGTCGAGAGTGGTTGTGGGTCTCGAGAGTGGTTGTAGGTGTCTAGGGTGGTTGTGGGTGTCGTTAGCCTAAAAAACATTTTAGGCTTATAATGTTACATCTTCTAATTGTCAGGTGATACCCCACAACTCATACAGGTTGAGTTGTGGGGTGGGGGAATCAAACAAGATGTTGACTTGTCTAAATACAGTAGCTAGGCTCTAGCCTGTTTATCCAGCTTGGCAATCTGTCTGTCTAGCTTAACACTTTCGCCCTTTCGCCCACCGACGACTAAGGATGGAGTCAAAAGTTTACTAGTTCAATACCCACTGATGACTAAGGATGGCGTCAGAAATTAAAAACATTTGATTTTGTGAAAACGGCGGTTTTGGACATTATATGCATATCCACCTGTAGGGATTTTCATTGCGAACACATTGATACCAAAATGAAAGACCTAGGACGAGAATTGAGGAATTAAAGTTGAAAAGAGCCATAAACATTTTATTGCTCTTTATTAGCGCTCACTGGGGTAACGCACCGTCACTTGATCTGTTTGCTGTGGGTGGTACGTCTGGCTTTTGGACTTCATGTTTGCATATACACCTGTAGGGAATTCTATTGCGAACACAATGATACAAAAATGAAAGACCTAAGACGAGAATTGAGGTGACCAAAGTGAAAAAGAGTGTACACATTTCATTGCTCTTTAGCGCTCCCAGGTAACTCTCTCTCACTTTGTCTGCTTTGTGCAGGTGGTACACCAGGCTTTCGGACTTCACATGCATTTAATCGTGTAGAAAATTCTATTGCGAATACATTGATATCAAATTGGAAAATCTAGGATGAGAATTAAGGTGACAAAGTTGAAAAGAGAGTACACTTCTCAGTATTACCGCGCGCTCTAATGGACGGCCCGGCACTCCTCCCTGCTTTCATCACGTCAGCGGGTGGAGCGTGCCACGGTTTTTGACAATATATGCATATACTCCTGTTGGGAATTTTATTGCGAACACACTGATACCAAAATGAAAGACATGGGACGAAAATTAAGATGACCAAAGTGAAAGGAGAGAACACATTTTATCGCTCTAGTGCGCTCCCGGGTAACTTTCTCCCACTTTCTCTGTTTGCTGCAGGTGGTAAGCCAGGCTTTTTGAGTTTATTTGCTTTGAGTTCTGTAGAGCATTCTATTGCGAACACATTGATACAAAATTGAAAGACCTAGGACGACAATTAATAGCCTGACTGTTTGTTGCTTGGTTCTTGTGGAAGGAAGGAGGAACAGTAATTGGCAAGTACTTTTAAAGTAATATTAGGGTTAGGGTAAGTAATCATTGGATTATGCATATCATGTTAAGAAGATGGTGTTCATATTATCCTGTGACGTTTTAGAAACTTTGCAACATTTTAAACTCTCAATTGATATTTTAAGGCCTCCATTAAACATCCTCCAACTTGAAAAGGGACTTTTTATTTATTGGACAATTTTCCAAAGCTCATGGCATGATTTTTAATACGGTACACCACGCCCCATGGCTTTCATATCCAGACAGTTCAATGTTTATCCGGCTGACTGTCCGGATAGTGTAACATCGGCAGCAAGTTAACTGGCTCCGATTTTTTATCCGGCTAAACCAGCTTTTATCCAGCTCCCTTGGCCATTTTGGCCGGATATTGAGATAACTTTATCCAGTCACAATTTTGGCCATATACAGTGGTACCTCGGTTTAAGAGTTTAATCCGTTCATGGAGACAGCTCGTATTCCGAAAACTCGTAATCCGAAGCTAATTTCCCCATAAGAAATAATGGGAAATGAATTAATCCGTTCCTGACTACCCAAAAACCTCACTTCAAACTAAATTTTATACCTAATTCATCTAAATAAACCTACAAAACTATGTTCAAGTTATTACTTACCCTTGCTGATGATTGCTGTTGGCGTATGGAAGATGGTGAGGAGGAGGGAGGAGGAGAGGTGTTACAGTTTGGAAGGGGAGTCCCCTTCCATTATAACATAAGGCAGTGAGGACTTCACTGGTGTGCACTCTCTGGCACATTTTGCCTGCATACCACTAGGACTTGCTTGTCTTACTAAGAATCTGTCTAAAGACACTTGTTTTTCTCCACATTTTAACACTTGTCGGTAGTAAGACATCACATTGTCATTTAAAAGGTCAATGCAACAATGCATTTCCAGTTGCCAAGATTTTCATTCACTATAATATTGGCCCATCTTTCTTTTCAAAAAGTTTTGAAGCTGGGGCATGCAATCTCACCACATTTGGGAAATCTGCTAGATGTGGAGAAATCTCTAGACAGGTTCTTGATAGTTGTCCTTCATATGATCGGTTGAAATTAAAATTTTGCTCAATGAAATTAACCCATTGAGTGTGGGAAGTATTATGGTATGAATGATAACACTTAATATGGTTCTGGTCATGTTTTTAATTATTTTCATAGATGGAACCAACATTGTATCTCACAAATGCCATTCATTGCATCTTTTGTTGCAATGAATCCATCACTCCAACAAATAAGTTATTTTATTTTATTCTTATATGAATGAACTAATTAATTTTTTGCAGCAATTGGTTTTCAAACGTGTAGACATGCATACTTAGCCAGCTAAGTCAGGATTTGTTGTAAAATCATTCTTGACACTTGACTAGATTTTTATAAGGTTAAAAACTCAGTGCTGCTGGTTGATTCTCATTTCCCATTTTTAATCATAGGCACGGAAAGAGAGACAAAAGGAGGAACCACCAAACCCAACTGGAAGGGTTAAACGGGAACGGAAAGTCAAGAACAACTCAGAGCCGGTTAGTGTTGCAATATACCGGTACAACAAGGTCAGTATTATATCCAGTGGGAGGCGGAGTGTGTCCCAAAGGGTGAACACTACGTAGAAAACAAAGATGTGGAATCGATCCTACATTCCACGGTGTTGGAAAGTCAAGTGCCTGAGAAGTTCTTAAAAGATTAATCCCCTTACTTATTAATATTTAAAATTTTCAATATAACACAACAAGATATAACAAAGACCACATTGTGCAATAAAATGAAATGCATCTCTTGCCAGATTGAAGGAATGAAGTGAATGCACGATGTTAATAGTAGAATAGTTATTGTAAAGTTAGCATTTATTATCTTCTGTCTCACGACTTTCTTCAGACAATCCCAGACCATAACTCTAAGACTTATTTTATATTATTTTTCCTCTTTGGGACAACCTCCAACCTCATTCATAAATCTTATATTTCTTGTTAAGGCATGCTGTCATTAGAGCAGTGAGCATTGGAATTTTATTTGTTTTGGATACACATTTTCAGTTTGTATGTGAGCATACAGTATATGCTTGTGTATGTGTTTGTCTGCAGCATGTGTATGAGTGTGTATGTATGTATATATATACTGTATGTATATATATATATATATATATATATATATATATATATATATATATATATATATATATATAATTTGTGTGTGTATAGTATAATAATATGTACATGTTGTGTATACAGTATACAAATATATATATATGTATGTATATATAGTATATGCTGTGTATGTATGCAAAAGATTTCATTTTATCAAAATACTGTACTAATCTGTGTGTGTGTAGTATAATAATGTGTACATGTTGTGTATACAGTATATACGTGTGTATATTGTATATTCCTGTGTATGTTGCAAAAGATTTCATTTGATCAAAATACAATGGTCTTTGAATTGAACACATGCATGCATATAGGACTTCAATGTACAATACACTATAAAGGATTGCTTAACTCTATCTACTGATGCGGGTGCGGAAGTAGCTCTCCTTTTCAATTCTTGCATTCTGGAATAAATTTATAAATACTGACATTTGTTCCAGACCATCACACGGACTTGGCCAACAAACATGACCTCATGTTTACCTTTTAACTGTTTATACAAATGTAATTGATTGACTCTTAGTACTTGTGATTATGCTGTTGACACATTCTTCCATGTTTATCTTGCCGAAAATATCATTTTGATATTTAAAAGCAGCCGACTGGACTAACTTCATATTTTTTCTCTTGACTTTTAATAAAATGAATCTTGTTTTTCTGCAGCTGATTCATCTGTTTGCTGAATGTTTAACTGTGGTTATTGTGGTAATAGAAGGGAAGGTAATTATCAGGAGAAAGTGCCAGTCTCCTCTTCCACTGAAGCTGCTTCATATTTTAAGCTCCAATTCGATTAGTCTTGCTCTGAAGTCTTAATTTATTGGAACAATAGACATGTAAATATATGTATTTCTCAAACACCAGGGGTCTTCATATATTGTTTTATGCCTTATAATATATGCCTGTTTGGGATACCATATAGTTTAAGTGTTTATTTTTTATCTGCTGGGTATTCGTCAGCAGTTGCCTGAGCTGACAAACCATGGGGGAAACACGCCAGCCTGCTAAGACCCACTCAAGACTATCACGGCTAGGAACAAAATTTGGCTCTTTCTATGAGGTGATTTCTTTCTCAGAAATCAATTCAACGCCAAAAAAAACTCGCCAGAAAGCATGGCTGCAACAAAGCAAACAACTTTTCCAAGACAATTGGGTAGGGAAGGTAACGAGGCCAGTGTTCATTGCCATGTTGTAAACACTCGAATCAGGAGGCATCTGATTGCCACTAAATGGCAGCCCAGGTCACCTGGGATCCCAGCCTGCTTGTATGCTCACTCACCTAGTTACAGCATCAGGAGCACTGAAAAAATAAGTTCTTTTGGAGGCCACTATTTTGTTATTGTTTGTGTTCTCCTTCATGATTATTTGTCACCTACATTGCATTTCATGGGCCCTCTAGCTTTGTATCTTGTTCTGCCTGTGGGCCAGGGTTCCTTCTTTGGTAGTTGGTTAGCATTTTCCTTACCCAACCAGAAATACCTGTTGTGAGGGGCTCAGGTTCCTCCTCAATGAGCTGGCTCTAGAGTCATTTCACTTCCAGGTAGCACATGAAACTTGATCTCTACTTTGAGACCCATTGATGAGTGTAGTAGTTAGCTGTATGTTGCTAACTGCCATAACTGTAATTATGGACATACAGCTGTTAGCTGTATGTCCATAATAATGTAATTTAAGAAGAAGGTTTTGGTGGTTGACAGTGTCAAAAGCCTTATGCAGGTCCACAAATAACCCAACAGGGAACTCATTTTTATCAAGAGCTGCATGAATCAAGTTAATCATACTAATAAGTGCATCGTTAGCATTTTTTGGGGGGGTCTGAAGCCATATTGACAAGAGCTAAGTATATTGTGTTTGGCTAGATAAGAGTAAAGCTGCTTGTAGATTAGTTTTTCAAATATTTTTGACAAGTTAGGCAGGATTGATATAGGCCTGTAGTTGTTAACATCTGAGATCACATTTGTGGACAGGGGTTACTCTCGCTTTTTTTTTATAATATCTGGAAAGGTTTGGAGCTCAAGTGACTTGTTGAAGAGCAATGCAATTGCAGGGGCTAAAAATCTGGAGGCTTTTTGTAAATTAAAGTTGGTATCTCCTCAAGGGCACTAGACTTGGTTTTAACCCTTAAATTGCGCATCGCATCATATGATGCTTTGACCAACTTGCAGTAAATTGTGCATCGCATCATATGATGCTTTGGGGTACTACGCAAGATTTAAATGGCCCATGGATACACAGGGTTCACCACACCTTCATCAGGGCTCTTGTAAACAGACGCCATTTAAAAAAAAAATCATGGGCCAAATTCCAGGGTGTTAGGCGCCTCAGTATTGAGTGAGCTACCAAGCCTGACGCACGCAGCATGAACTCACAGCACTGCTGTTCAGCTTGTGACCACAGCATCGCCTAAAAATGCCATAATATACTTGTTCATGCTATTATGTAGCGATGATATTATTACAGAAGACCCTGACTGTGATAAAACTGACCAGGGTTCTGATAATAGCAGGATTGTGGTGATATTTAGTGCTGTGCTCCATGGAGGGAGGAGTAATGCTGTGGGAGGAGAGGTTAGTGGCGTTGTTTTCTGACTGTGTGTGGCCACCTTTTATTGACTGCACTCACCATACCAGCTTAGTGGTTCGCTATGGTGAACACAAATGTAGATACTTATATATAACGTGTGTATAGAGGATATAAACAGCAAGAGGAGCAGGTTGGGAGCCGCCATTTTGGTGAGGGCAGTGGCGTCGTCTGCACGACTTATTATGTTTACTGTGACCACGATGGTCTTTGGGCACCATACCAGTTACTTGTACAAGTATGGTGAATAAAACAGGTTGATATTTATATATAAGTGTGTATATAGCATAATAACACCACAAAACAATATTGTTGAGGAGAAAATATTAGTGAGTCTGGCCTTGAGGTCGGTAGCCATCGGCTGACTGTGTGAGTAGCTACGTCTTTGTGCCTTTACTCACCATACAAGCTTAGATGTACAGTTATGGTGAACAAAACATGTAAATATGTATATATAACGTCTGTATATATAAAAGCAAAAACAGTATGGTGGGAGGAGAATGTGGGCGAGTCAGGTGAGGTGAGGGAGGGAGGGAGTGGCAGCCAGTGGCGGGCTGCCACTGGCACTGCCAATCGCATGCCAACTTAGTGGTTCGTTATGATGAACACGAATGTAGATACTTATATATAACGTCTGTATATAGTGAATAAAAGCAAAAAGCATTGTGGGAGGAGAATGTGGGTGAGTCAGGTGACTTGAGGGAGGGCATGAGTGGCTGGCTGGTACACGGCGGTCACTCCTCGTTACTTTTTGACTCATAATAGCAACTTAGTGGTTTGTTATGGTGAACAAAACATGCAGATACTTATATAACCTGTGTATATACTGTAGTGTAATAACGACAAAGTATTTGTTCACTGTTTGATGAACATAATTGAATCAACAATATGCACACCATATTTTTGAGTACAGCGATGATTCATTCATTTTATTATATAAATATATCACACTACACACTATTGAATAATATATAGCAAAAAAAACTACAAAAAGCAGAGACATGAAATAATAGGTAATTATCTCTTTGTGGCAGCTCCGGCCTGACAGCTGGCGAGCAACAGACCACCTGGGACGCACGCTGAGTCAGCGCCTGTTTTTTGCCAGACTTCCCCGCCCTATAGCGGGCAATATATGCACTTACGATTTTTATTATTTTTCCCATGATCAGTGAACACAAATTAACAGGTTATGAAGATTTTTTTTTTTTTTATGTGCCTGGTGGGTGTCAAATGGTATATAGCCATGCGCCATTTAAGGGTTAAGGGAAAGGATTATCTCATTAACGTCAGTGGAATTTGTAGGCTTAAGGTACAGAGACTGTGGATAGTTACCTGTAAGATAGTCCTTAACATCAGTACTGGAAGATGGAATATCATTTGCAAGGGATGACCCAATGGAAGAGAAGAAACCTATTGAACTCGATAGCAGAATCAGAGGCTGAAAAGTGACCATCGTTATTTGATAAGAGTGTTGGTTGTTATTTAAAATCTTCTTTGATCCCAATATTTGTGAAATTGTGCTCCAAGTTTTTTTAATGTTGCTCTTTATTTGGGTAAATTTATCTTCATAGTATTTAGTTTTGGCTCGTCTAATTATTTTAGATAGCAATAACGAGTAATTCTTTGAGAATTCTTTGGAGACGGTTCCTAACCTATACTTCTTCTCAAGGTCATGTTTTTTATTAATGGATTTTAAGTATTCCCTTTGTAAGCCAAGGATTGTTTAGCCTTTTGGTTGTGACTTGTTTCGTAAGCGTAGGACAGTGGGTGTTATAAAGGCTGAGAGTTTTTTGAAGAAAAGATTGCACCTGGCAATTCTGGTCCTGGCTCCTGGTAGGCACCAGAGGCCTGATGCATCTTAATGAGGTTTGGCTGGACTAGCATTTAGCTTGGGGACTTACTGGTGGCACCACCAGAAAAAAGGCATTTCATTACTTTCAATGCTTTTGTTGTTGTTATTTATTTATTTATTTGGATTTCTAGAAAGCATCATATTTTTTCCAACAAAAAATAACACTTACATATGTAGAGACAAACCAGTAAGAATAGACTTTATTCATAGTGTTTGAACTGATACATTCATGTATCAACACATCAAGCAGGCCACAAGATGAGGGAAGGGGGATGTTCCGTCAGTACTAGATCTAATATTCACCAGGAAAGAAAAGGAGAGTTTGACATCCAGTACCTTCCTCCCTTAGGAAAAAGTGATCATGTCTTGTTGGAAATAAATATCCTTTGCAATTTAATCTAGAAGAGAATGGGGATGTCAAAACAGTTGATAAACTCAATTTCAAGAGGGGAACACTATGGGGAACTTAGAAAATTCTTTAATGAGTTTAATTGAACAGACTTGTTGCTAGGCAAGGAAGTAAATGAGATTTATGCCAAATTTTGTTAAATATATATGAATGCAAGGCACACTATCATTCATACCAAACCAGATGCAGGACCAGAAAACAGGATTGGTTCAACAGAAATTGTGAGAGGGTCATAGAGGAAAAGACAAGAAAATGGGTTCAATATTGGAATAGGCCTGACCCGCAAACATACAAGCATTATAAACAAACAAGGAACAATTACACCGCAGTGAGAAGAGGCAGAAAGAAACTTTGAGAAAGGTATAGCGGACACATGTAAAACAGATCCAGGCCTTTTCTATACATTCATTAAATGAAACCTACAGGTGAAAGATAATATCCAGAGATTGAGAATGGGGAACAGGACTACTGAGAATGAAAAAGAAATGTGTGAAATGCTAAATGAACAGTTCAAAGTGTGTGTGTACAAAATGAGGATTTCAGAGAGCCGGACCAAATACCAATTCCAGAACACGCCCTAGAATACATTGAGGCATCTCAAGATGAAGTGGAAAAATTACTCATGGGGCTAAGAAGAAATAAAGCAGTTGGACCTGGTGGAGTTTTACCCTGGGTGCTGTGAGAATGTGCAACTGAGCTGAGCATTCCACTCTAATTAATATTCCAGACATCCTTGTGCACAGGAATCTTAGCAAAATATATGGAAAAGGCAAACATAGTACAATTTATAAAAAATTGTAGTTGAGAGGGACCTCTAAATTTTAGACCTGTGTCATTAACAAGCGCGGTAGTCAAAGCCTAGAAAAATTAGTTAAAGCCAAATGGGTTGAACACCTAGAGAGTAATGACATAATAAGATAGACAGACAGTATGGTTTTTGAACAGGTAGATCTTGTGTAACAAATCTCACCTGTACCACACCACCCACCCACTGACCACACCACACCCATCCCCCTACCTGACCCACACCTCACCACCCTACCTAGCCACACCCACCACCCTACCTACCACACCACCCCTCCCCCCTACCTGACCCATCACCCATCCACCCTCACCTGGCCACCCCACCACCCTACCTGACCACACCCACCACCCTACCTGACCACACCACCCCATCCCCCTACCTGACCACACCCCTCACCCTACCTGCCACACCCCACCACCCTACCTGACCACACCACCCATCCCCCTACCTGACCACACCACCCTACTCACCCACTACCTGACCACACCCCATCCACCTGACCACCTCACCCTACGACCCACCACCCATCCCCCTACCTGACCACAAACCCATCACCCGACCTGACCACACCACCCATCCCCCCTACCTGACCACC
>WNGS01159584.1:72426-92858 GCA_020271785.1 Procambarus virginalis
GTGTGGTCTACTTTCTCTGATTCCACATTCCATGAACATGGCATTTATTCACATTGAATTTCATTTGCCACTTGATTCTCCAAGCACATATTTTATCTAGATCAATTTGAAGGGCATTACAATCGTCTGCATCTCCTATCTTCCCCAGTAACTTAGCATCATCCACAAATATGGTCATATAATTCTGTATTCCTTCTGATAGATCATTTATGCACATGATGAACATTACTTATACAAGAACTGAACCCTGTGGTACCCAACTAGTAATACTCCACAATCAGATACAGTGTCCCTGATGTATCTGTCTGTCAGTTGGAAAATTTTCCTTCTATGTCAGAAGTCTCTCTCTGTCACCCCTCCACATGTTCCAGTTTCCAGAACCACCTCTTGTGAGGGACTATTAAAAGGCTTGTTTAGGTCCAGATAGACAGTCAACCCAACCACCTCTCCTGTATTATCTCTGTGGCTCTATCATAAATGCTAAGTTAGGGTGGTGGGTGTGGTCAGGTAGGGTGGTGGGTGTGGTCAGGTAGGGTGGTGGGTGTGGTCAGTAGGGTGGGTGGTGTGGTCAGGTAGGGTGGTGGGTGTGTCAGGTAGGGTGGTGGGTGTTGGCCAGGTAGGGTGGTGGGGTGGTGTGTGGCCAGGTAGGGTGGTGGTGTGGCCAGGTAGGGTGGTGGGTGTGGCCAGGTAGGGTGGTGGGTGTGGCCAGGTAGGGTGGTGGGTGTGGTCAGGTAGGGTGGTGGGTGTGGTCAGCGGGTCACTATAAGGTGTAAGTATGGTGCTGGGAGCATCTGGAGTCACCCAGCACCTCAGGTCTGGGAAACATGCACAACTCTCCAGGTGTGTTGCCACTCTTGCAACAATCCTCAACACGCAACTGGTGCATGTTGAACGGATCATCATTCGCCACACTGTGTTACATGTGTTCATTATTTTTTAAATTATGTTTATTATATCTAACATATCTCAGAAATTCCTGGCCGGACCTTACGGGCGCTGGGCCGCTGGGAGGGAGCCTGGGCCCTCAGGCCCGAGATGGGCCACTGGGAGGGAGCCTGGGCCCTCAGGCCCGAGATGGGCCACTGGGAGGGAGCCTGGGCCCTCAGGCCCGAGATGGGCCACTGGGAGGGAGCCTGGGCCCTCAGACCCGAGATGGGCCAGTGGGAGGGAGCCGGGGCCCTCAGACCCCGAGGTGGGCCGCTGGGAGGGAGCCTGGGGCCCTCAGACCCCGAGGTGGGCCGCTGGGAGGGAGCCTGGGCCCCTCAGACCCCGAGGTGGGCCGCTGGGAGGGAGCCTGGGGCCCTCAGACCCGAGATGGGCCACTGGGAGGGAGCCTGGGCCCTCAGACCCCGAGGTGGGCCACTGGGAGGGAGCCGGGGCCCTCAGACCCGAGATGGGCACTGGGAGGGAGCCTGGGCCCTCAGACCCGAGGTGGGCCGCTGGGAGGGAGCCTGGGCCCTCAGACCCCGAGGTGGGCCACTGGGAGGGAGCCGGGGCCCTCAGACCCCGAGGTGGGCCGCTGGGAGGGAGCCTGGGGCCCTCAGACCCGAGGTGGGCCGCTGGGAGGGAGCCTGGGCCCTCAGACCCCGAGGTGGGCCGCTGGGAGGGAGCCTGGGCCCTCAGACCCCGAGGTGGGCCGCTGGGAGGGAGCCTGGGCCCTCAGACCCGAGGTGGGCCGCTGGGAGGGAGCCTGGGCCCTCAGACCCCGAGGTGGGCCGCTGGGAGGGAGCCTGGGCCCTCAGACCCCGAGGTGGGCCGCTGGGAGGGAGCCTGGGCCCTCAGACCCCGAGGTGGGCCACTGGGAGGGAGCCTGGGCCCCCGCACCATTCTGCGGGGGCCCAGTAATAATCTCGTCCCAGAATACCAACCGGAAGTTCATTCGGCAGTCGCCCTTCGCTGAACGAGTCCGTGAAATATGGCGGATATTGACGGTTAAGATGGAAGCGTATACATACACCCGCATACATACACCCGCATACATACACCCGCATACATATACCCGCATACATACACCTGCATACATGCCCATAATGTCCTAGGCTATAGGACTAGGTTACTTAACCTATACCTATAATAGGTTAAGTAACAATTGTAATTACGAAGCAATAAGATGCTTATCTTAACATACTAACAAGGTTAGGTAAGGTCGGTGTTTTCTATGAAGCTTTTCAAGGTAAACTATTATGTTTAGTATGTCACATATGCACGTATTTAATAAGTCAATATTGACTATACGAATTTGCGAGGACGGGTTGACACCTGATTAATCCTTGTGTCTGCTTCGTTCCATATTTTCTTTTTCTTCAAACATTAACGCCATACTTTTCTCCCCTTCATGTCTTATTCTTGACTCATTTGTATTGGTCTACTTGTCTACACTTGACCCCCTAATGGTATACATCTAATACGCCCTGTACTTCCCTATCACTTGAGAATGAACCATGTAGGTTCGAAACGTTGTGTAAATTTTAAATAAGTGTAATATATTCTACAGTTATTTCTTTTTCTTCGCCTCGAACGAAGATGACTTTTTGAGAACTCTTCCAGTTAAACCAAGATGCTGGAGCATTAGTCAGAGGGATAGAAGCCTTAAACAAGAAAATAATCACTACAGAATATGCCGTCATATTCATTGAGACATGTATAAATGAACACCTGCTGCCAGCATACACCTATGTTGTCGCGCACAACATAGCAGCACATTTTGTAATTACCTTACTTGGGTTAACCCAAGTTAGTTAGTTGGACAAGACTCCAAAACAGTGCAGCCAGATCACAATGCCACATTGGACTTGATAATGGTCCAGGACACTGAAACGTCATCTGGTGTGTGTTTGGTCATCACAACACCACCACCACCACCCTCCACAACCATGTGTTTGGTCATCACAACACCACCACCACCCTCCACAACCATGTGTTTGGTCATCACAACACCACCACCACCCTCCACAACCATGTGTTTGGTCATCACAACACCACCACCCTCCACAACCAATCACAGTAAACAGTAGCTACATTACCAACAGCAGTCTCAGTGACTATACCGTGTAGAGGTACCTGGTTGATTCCTGGTTGATGGGGTTCTGGGAGTTCTTCTACTCCCCAAGCCCGGCCCGAGGCCAGACATGACTTGTGAGAGTTTGGTCCACCAGGCTGTTGCTTGGAGCGGCCCGCAGGCCCACATACCCACCACAGCCCGGTTGGTCCGGCACTCCTTGAAGGAAACAATCTAGTTTCCTCTTGATAGTAGTCTTCTAACTCTCCATGAAAACCTCCGTTGGCGTTTGTGGTAGACGATGCCATGTCCTGCACCTTGATACAGAGCTGGTTAATACAGTCGTTCATCCAGTATTGTTCAGTCGTTCATTTGGGTTCCGCCCGTTTACAGAGATCTTGGGTTATCAGACAGCCGCCCTCATAAACAAAGGTCAAAAGTGATTCCATCCACCCGCCAACCCCCCTCGCTGTTTGTGAATGAAGAACGGTTTACACACGACCCAAAACTGATGAACTTCGAACCGTACTTCTCTGTCGACTTGTGTTCGAACCACAACGCTGTAAATGCTTCACCCACGTACTACAAATACAAATAATCGCCAACAGAACCTAAACACCTAACCTAACTAATGCCTAAATATGCACAATATGCTAATATATTACATTAATTTATAATTGAGAAAATTCCCATTTTGAATGAACAGCATGTTAAAACTTATAAATTCGTCTTTGGGGTCGACCGCTGGATGGAATCGACTTGGTGTGAGGACGGGTGGTATCAGACGTCACTCTTAACTATCTAGAGGAAACTACGCTCTTAGGTTTATGGATCTTGTTCTTGTTCTCGTAGATCGGTTGCCGAACTTGGGGTAAGTAATTATCATATTGTGGGTCGCCTTCTACAGTTCAAGACTTAGAAAGATCCGTAACTTAGGCGGGAGAGGAAGTGTGGTCGCTGTGGTCCAGCAGAGTGGTCGTGTACTCTTGCAGTAGCTGCCGGCCCTTGTGTTACTGTTGGTACGACCCCCAGTGTTCCAGAGTCCTCATCCGCACCCTCTATCACGGTATTGTTGTGACACGCTGGAGGGTATCGTTGTGACACACACGCTGGAGGGTATCGTTGTGACACGCTGGAGGGTATCGTTGTGACACACACGCTGGAGGGTATCGTTGTGACACACACGCTGGAGGGTATTGTTGTGACACACACGCTGGAGGGTATCGTTGTGACACACACGCTGGAGGGTATTGTTGTGACACACACGCTGGAGGGTATTGTTGTGACACACACGCTGGAGGGTATCGTTGTGACACACACGCTGGAGGGTATCGTTGTGACACAGACGCTGGAGGGTATCGTGGTGACACAGACGCTGGAGGGTATCGTTGTGACACACACGCTGGAGGGTATCGTTGTGACACACACGCTGGAGGGTATCGTTGTGACACACACGCTGGAGGGTATCGTTGTGACACACACGCTGGAGGGTATCGTGGTGACACAGACGCTGGAGGGTATCGTGGTGACACAGATGCTGGAGGGTATCGTTGTGACACACACGCTGGAGGGTATCGTTGTGACACACACGCTGGAGGTTATTGTTGTGACACAGACGCTGGAGGGTATCGTTGTGACACACACGCTGGAGGGTATCGTTGTGACACACACGCTGGAGGGTATTGTTGTGACACACACGCTGGAGGGTATTGTTGTGACACAGACGCTGGAGGGTATCGTTGTGACACAGACGCTGGAGGGTATCGTGGTGACACATGCTGGAGGGTATCGTTGTGACACAGACGCTGGAGGGTATCGTGGTGACACATGCTGGAGGGTATCGTTGTGACACATGCTGGAGGGTATCGTTTTGACACACACGCTGGAGGGTATCGTTGTGACACAGATGCTGGAGGGTATCGTTGTGACACACACGCTGGAGGGTATCGTTGTGACACAGATGCTGGAGGGTATCGTGGTGACACATGCTGGAGGGTATCGTTGTGACACACACGCTGGAGGGTATCGTGGTGACACATGCTGGAGGGTATCATTGTGACACACACGCTGGAGGGTATCGTGGTGACACATGCTGGAGGGTATCGTTGTGACACATGCTGGAGGGTATCGTTTTGACACATGCTGGAGGGTATCGTTTTGACACACACGCTGGAGGGTATCGTTGTGACACAGATGCTGGAGGGTATCGTTGTGACACACACGCTGGAGGGTATCGTTGTGACACAGATGCTGGAGGGTATCGTGGTGACACATGCTGGAGGGTATCGTTGTGACACACACGCTGGAGGGTATCGTGGTGACACATGCTGGAGGGTATCGTTGTGACACACACGCTGGAGGGTATCGTGGTGACACAGACGCTGGAGGGTATCGTGGTGACACAGACGCTGGAGGGTATCGTGGTGACACAGATGCTGGAGGGTATCGTGGTGACACAGATGCTGGAGGGTATCGTTGTGACACACACGCTGGAGGGTATCGTTGTGACACGCTGGAGGGTATCGTTGTGACACAGATGCTGGAGGGTATCGTTGTGACACAGTCGCTGGAGGGTATCGTTGTGACACAGACGCTGGAGGGTATCGTTGTGACACAGATGCTGGAGGGTATCGTTGTTACACAGTCGCTGGAGGGTATCGTTGTGACACAGTCGCTGGAGGGTATCGTTGTGACACAGTCGCTGGAGGGTATCGTTGTGACACAGACGCTGGAGGGTATCGTTGTGACACAGATGCTGGAGGGTATCGTTGTTACACAGTCGCTGGAGGGTATCGTTGTGACACAGACGCTGGAGGGTATCGTTGTGACACAGATGCTGGAGGGTATCGTTGTGACACAGTCGCTGGAGGGTATCGTTGTGACACAGTCGCTGGAGGGTATCGTTGTGACACAGACGCTGGAGGGTATCGTGGTGACACAGACGCTGGAGGGTATCATTGTGACACACACGCTGGAGGGTATCGTTGTGACACAGACGCTGGAGGGTATCGTTGTGACACAGACGCTGGAGGGTATCGTAGTGACACACACGCTGGAGGGTATCGCTGTGACACAGTCGCTGGAGGGTATCGTGGTGACACAGACGCTGGAGGGTATCGTTGTGACACAGTCGCTGGAGGGTATCGTAGTGACACAGACGCTGGAGGGTATCGTTGTGACACAGACGCTGGAGGGTATCGTTGTGACACAGTCGCTGGAGGGTATCGTGGTGACACAGACGCTGGAGGGTATCGTTGTGACACAGTCGCTGGAGGGTATCGTTGTGACACAGACGCTGGAGGGTATCGTTGTGACACAGACGCTGGAGGGTATCGTTGTGACACAGACGCTGGAGGGTATCGTTGTGACACAGTCGCTGGAGGGTATCGTTGTGACACAGACGCTGGAGGGTATCGTTGTGACACAGACGCTGGAGGGTATCGTTGTGACACACACGCTGGAGGGTATCGTTGTGACACGCTGGAGGGTATCGTAGTGACACAGTCGCTGGAGGGTATCGTTGTGACAGTCGGTGGAGGGTATCGTTGACACACACGCTGGAGGGTATCGTTGTGACACACACGCTGGAGGGTATCGTTGTGACACAGACGCTGGAGGGTATCATTGTGACACAGATGCTGGAGGGTATCGTTGTGACACAGATGCTGGAGGGTATCGTTGTGACACAGACGCTGGAGGGTATCGTTGTGACACAGACGCTGGAGGGTATCGTTGTGACAGACGCTGGAGGGTATCGTTGTGACACAGACGCTGGAGGGTATCGTTGTGACACAGACGCTGGAGGGTATCGTTGTGACACAGACGCTGGAGGGTATCGTTGTGACACACACGCTGGAGGGTATCGTTGTGACACGCTGGAGGGTATCGTAGTGACACAGTCGCTGGAGGGTATCGTTGTGACAGTCGGTGGAGGGTATCGTTGTGACACACGCTGGAGGGTATCGTTGTGACACACACGCTGGAGGGTATCGTTGTGACACAGATGCTGGAGGGTATCATTGTGACACAGATGCTGGAGGGTATCGTTGTGACACAGACGCTGGAGGGTATCGTAGTGACAGACGCTGGAGGGTATCGTTGTGACACAGACGCTGGAGGGTATCGTTGTGACACAGATGCTGGAGGGTATCGTTGTGACACAGACGCTGGAGGGTATCGTAGTGACACAGATGCTGGAGGGTATCGTTGTGACACAGATGCTGGAGGGTATCGTAGTGACACAGATGCTGGAGGGTATCGTTGTGACACAGACGCTGGAGGGTATCGTTGTGACACAGACGCTGGAGGGTATCGTAGTGACACACACGCTGGAGGGTATCGTAGTGACACAGACGCTGGAGGGTATCGTAGTGACACAGACGCTGGAGGGTATCGTTGTGACACACACGCTGGAGGGTATCGTAGTGACACAGACGCTGGAGGGTATCGTTGTGACACAGACGCTGGAGGGTATCGTTGTGACACAGTCGCTGGAGGGTATCGTTGTGACACAGACGCTGGAGGGTATCGTTGTGACACAGTCGCTGGAGGGTATCGTTGTGACACAGTCGCTGGAGGGTATCGTTGTGACAGACGCTGGAGGGTATCGTTGTGACACAGACGCTGGAGGGTATCGTTGTGACACACTGTGGAGGGTATCGTGGTGTTGTCAAGACACTTCCAACACTCGCCCTTCGGAGGTGAGGTGACGTGATCCATCAACCATTGATGTGCAAATCACGTCCAAATTTGGCCGTAGTGCCGCGCATACGAGCCAAAAGTGACGTTATTTTTAAGAGGACGGGTTGGGATCACAGGCAAGTCCACTTACCTGTCTAATTGGACGTAATGGTCGACACTCTTGGCCCTGGTGACGTAGTTATTGCCACTGATGACGTAATGGTCGACACTTTTGGCCCTGGTGACGTAGTTATTGCCACTGATGACGTAATGGTCGACACTCTTGGCCCTGGTGACGTAGTTTTTGCCACTGATGACGTAATGGTCGACACACTTGGCCCTGGTGACGTAGTTATTGCCACTGATGACGTAATGGTTGACACTTGGCCCTAGTGACGTAGTTATTGCCACTGATGACGTAATGGTCGACAATCCTGGCCCTGGTGACGTAGTTATTGCCACTGATGACGTAATGGTTGACACTTGGCCCTAGTGACGTAGTTATTGCCACTGGTGACGTAATGGTCGACACTCTTGGCCCTGGTGACGTAGTTATTGCCACTGATGACGTAATGGTCGACACTCTTGGCCCTGGTGACGTAGTTATTGCCACTGATGACGTAAGTGTTTGTGGTCACGTGACTCCAGCAGCAGTGAGTGTAGCCAATGACCGGGTCAACACTAACGACGTAACTGGCGACACTCGGGCAAGATTCCACCTGATTGGTTGTCACCGATGACGCAATGAATGCATTTAATTTTCTGTGCAACTTTGGACTCCTCCTACTAGCATTAAATTATTCATAAAACATATTCAAATGAATCATAAATATAAAACTATTAATAATAATGAAGTTTCCCGTCGTTTATAGGATAACCACTGAAAATCAATAGATACTGTAAGTCAGATATTGGTATAATATCACAGAGAAAATGATTACCAGATTAATTTAAACATTGGTTCTCTAATGGATTCGAGCGACATGAATGTGCAGCAGGCAGGATACACGGCACCGCTGGAGGACGTGCGCGAGACGACGTCCCGGGCCACACTGAGGCGACGCCAACACAGACGCCTCTTACCACCACTCTCAATGAACACGAATGCTCGCTTCAGGGCCCCCAACCTGCGTCACGCTCGCTTCGGGGCCCCCAACCTGCGTCACGCTCGCTTCAGGGCCCCCAACCTGCGTCACGCTCTCTTCTGGGCCCCCAACCTGCGTCACGCTCTCTTCAGGGCCCCCAACCTGCGTCACGCTCTCTTCAGGGCCCCCAACCTGCAACAGCTGATGACATGTTAGATAACTTCCCAGTTGTTTCTCTCGCTCTCTCGTTCTTACTGAGGGTGTACTCGTTGGTCCAGCAGCTGACTCGTTGCTCCCACAGCTGACTCGTTGCTCCCACAGCTGACTCGTTGGTCCAGCAGCTGACTCGTTGATCCCACAGCTGACTCGTTGATCCCACAGCTGACTCGTTGATCCCACAGCTGACTCGTTGATCCCGCAGCTGACTCGTTGATCCAGCAGCTGACTCGTTGATCCAGCAGCTGACTCGTTGGTCCAGCAGCTGACTCGTTGGTCCAGCAGCTGACTCGTTGATCCCACAGCTGACTCGTTGATCCAGCAGCTGACTCGTTGCTCCCACAGCTGACTCGTTGCTCCCACAGCTGACTCGTTGATCCAGCAGCTGACTCGTTGCTCCAGCAGCTGACTCGTTGCTCCCACAGCTGACTCGTTGCTGCCACAGCTGACTCGTTCATCCAGCAGCTGACTCGTTGCTGCCACAGGTCGTTAGTCTCACCAACTAAGAGAGAGGAGACCAATGACGGCGCGTATTAAGCAACATCTTGTGTGGAACAGCCTCACACTAACACTCCTGCTCAAAGGTAGAGAACTTGCTGACCTGGAGAACCTGCCCACAGATTTTACTGCTCGATTTCTTTAACAAATCTAAATTATTTCGATCTCATCAACATCAAAATCTGCATTTTCAAGACTGCTGCCGAGAAAGATATATAATAATTTACACTTGGAACATATTAGGACCTCTTGTAAATTTTCACTCGGAAACAGCTTCACACACAACCTGTCCTACAGAGAACGTCGCGTTTCGACCGTAGGCGTTACATACGGCCAAAAACTGTCGTACTAGAAAATGGAAGCGGCTTGCGAAAGTGACTTACTGTCCCGTTTTCTCTTTTGCGTCCTCTGGTAGGTTAGGATAAGGGTATTTTAAACTGACCATTTTCTTGACGTTGGGACACCATGTGAGGACGGGTTGCCCCAGGAGGACCCTAGCACGACAGGACGGGCAAGGCGGCCACTCTGAGGAGCACAGGTGACAGGTACGCTGAGAGACAGTTCTGTCATGGACACTAACCGATCAACACTTGACACTCTCCGTCTTAACGTAAAAGGCATAACTTACCTGTCTCTTATGGCCTCCAAAAGTCAACGTGATTAAAACCTCCAAAGGATAGCTGGTCAACCAGGCTGTGACTCGTGCGTCAGACTGTGAGGAGCGGTGTCCAACAGCCTGGTTGACCACACCAGCACCCAGCAGGCCTGGTCACAGACCGGGTCGTAGAGGGTAAAGTATGCAGGCAGAGTTTGTAGGTGCTGTCCTGCCTCAAGTGTACCGTGACCCCAGCTGTCCTGCCACAAGTGTACCGTGACCCCAGCTGTCCTGCTTCAAGTGTACCGTGACCCCAGCTGTCCTGCCTCAAGTGTACCGTGACCCCAGCTGTCCTGCTTCAAGTGTACCGTGACCCCAGCTGTCCTGCCTCAAGTGTACCGTGACCCCAGCTGTCCTGCCTCAAGTGTACCGTGACCCCAGCTGTCCTGCCTCAAGTGTACCGTGACCCCAGCTGTCCTGCCTCAAGTGTACCGTGACCCCAGCTGTCCTGCCTCAAGTGTACCGTGACCCCAGCTGTCCTGCCTCAAGTGTACCGTGACCCCAACTGTCCTGCCTCCAGTGTACCGTGACCCCAGCTGTCCTACCTGCAGTGTACCGTGACCCCAGCTGTCCTGCCTCAAGTGCACCGTGACCCCAGCTGTCCTGCCTCAAGTGTACCGTGACCCCAGCTGTCCTGCCTCAAGTGTACCGTGACCCCAACTGTCCTGCCTCCAGTGTACCGTGACCCCAGCTGTCCTACCTGCAGTGTACCGTGACCCCAGCTGTCCTGCCTCAAGTGCACCGTGACCCCAGCTGTCCTACCTCCAGTGTACCGTGACCCCAGCTGTCCTGCCTCAAGTGTACCGTGACCCCAGCTGTCCTGCCTCAAGTGTACCGTGACCCCAGCTGTCCTGCCTCAAGTGTACCGTGACCCCAACTGTCCTGCCACAAGTGTACCGTGACCCCAGCTGTCCTGCCTCAAGTGTACCGTGACCCCAGCTGTCCTGCCTCAAGTGTACCGTGACCCCAACTGTCCTGCCACAAGTGTACCGTGACCCCAGCTGTCCTGCCTCCTGTGTACCGTGACCCCAGCTGTCCTGTCTCAAGTGTACCGTGACCCCAACTGTCCTGCCACAAGTGTACCGTGACCCCAGCTGTCCTGCCTCAAGTGTACCGTGACCCCAGCTGTCCTGCCTCAAGTGTACCGTGACCCCAACTGTCCTGCCACAAGTGTACCGTGACCCCAGCTGTCCTACCTGCAGTGTACCGTGACCCCAGCTGGTGGCCCGCGGACAAAGCGTGTGTGGGGGCTGTGTTGACATTATCACACAGCCAACACTCGCCCGCCGCTCCTGCCTGCTCTCACACACACGGGTCTGGGCGGAGGCAGCGGCAGGCAAATATGGCAGCGACCTCCTCACAGCCTCAGTCAACACCAGTCCTAGACGGCTCCATCCTGGAGACTGGCAAAGGCACGCACACACACGTGGACACACACCGTGTCTCCAGTGTGTGTCTCATTCATTCTGCGGAATTGCGGGACCAAAGTGCCAAAGCTCAATCCCCGCAAGCACAAATAGGTGAGTACACCCACACGCGTGGACGGACACACACACACACAATGCGCGTGAACACACACACACACACACACACACACACACACGCATGAACACAAATGCATGTGTTCATGCGTGTGTGCTGATAAGAAAAGGTTGGAGTTTCGAAGAGATGGTAATTCAGAACTATAAAGGGTTCAGTGATTACATATCAGGCACCATAGCAACTGGAGGACAGAAAATTATAGTAGTAGTCATATATAACCCCCCCCCCCCTCCCGAATGACAGAAGACCCAGACAGGAATATGATAGAAACAACATGGCCGCCATCAATATAATAGAGAGAGCAGCTTCTGTGGCTAGCAGGAACGGATCCAGACTGCTAATCATGGGAGACTTCAACCACGGGAATATAGATTGGGGGAACAGAGACCTACATGGAGGCCCAGACACATGGAGAGCTAAGCTGCTGGATGTGGCAACAAGAAACTTTCTCAGTCAACACATCAAGGATCCGACAAGAATGAGAGGAGAGGATGAACCAGCCTTGCTTGATCTGATATTTACTCTAAATAAGTCGGATATACGGGAAGTTAAGTCGGAAGCCCCCTTGGGAATGAGTGATCATAGTGTATTGAGCTTTGAGTACCTGGTTGAGCTAGGAATTATCACCCCCAAAAAAGAACTGGGAAACAAAGGGCTGGCGTACCGAAAGGGAAACTCTGAGGAGATGAATAAATTCTTAAGGGATATACATTGGGTCACAGAACTCGGAAACAAGTCCGTACAAGACATGATGGACTATGTCACCCAAAAGTGTCAGGAGGCTGTAAGCAGGTTTGTCCCAGCCCGACAGGAAAAAACAGAGAAGCAAAAGAAGAATCCGTGGTTTAATAGGGAATGTATGAAAGCAAAAGAGCTGAACAAAAGGGCATGGAGGAACTTCCGTAATAACAGAACACCAGAAAGTAGAGAGAGAGATACCAGAGAACCAGGAACGAGTATGTCAGTGTGAGAAGAGCAGCTGAGAAAAGGTATGAAAATGATATAGCTAATAAAGCCAAGACTGAACCAAAGCTATTACACAGTCACATCAGGAGGAAGACAACAGTGAATGAACAGGTGATGAAACTTAGGGTGGGCGAGGACAGGTACACAGAGAATGACAAAGAGGTGGGTGAAGAACTCAACAAAAGGTTCCAGGAGGTCTTTACAATAGAACAGGGAGATATCACGGCGCTGGGAGAGGTGGCAGCAAACCAGGTGACCTTGGATAGGTTCGAAATTACAAGAGATGAGGTCAAGAAGCATCTAGTGGAGCTGGATGTGAGAAAGGCTGTTGGGCCGGATGGAATCTCACCATGGGTATTGAAAGAGTGTGCAGGAGCACTTTGCTTGCCACTCTTCATAGTGTATAGTAGGTCACTGGAAACGGGGGACCTACCAGAAATATGGAAGACTGCTAATGTAGAACCAATATACAAAAAGGGCGACAGACAAGAGGCACTGAACTACAGGCCAGTGTCCTTAACTTGTATACCATGCAAGGTGATGGAGAAGATTGTGAGAAAAAACCTAGTAACACATCTGGAGAGAAGAGACTTCGTGACAACCCATCAACATGGGTTCAGGGAGGGTAAGTCTTGCCTTACAGGCTTAATAGAATTCTACAATCAGGTGACAAAGATTAAGCAAGAAAGAGAAGGATGGGCGGACTGCATTTTTTGGACTGTCGGAAAGCCTTTGACACAGTACCCCATAAAAGGTTGATGCATAAGCTGGAGAAACAGGCAGGAGTAACAGGTAGGGCGCTCCAGTGGATAAGGGAGTACCTAAGCAATAGGAAGCAGAGAGTTACAGTGAGGGGTGAGACCTCAGACTGGCGTGAAGTCACCAGTGGAGTCCCACAGGGCTCTGTACTTGGACCTATCCTGTTTCTGATATACGTAAATGATCTCCCAGAGGGTATAGACTCATTCCTCTCAATGTTTGCTGACGACGCCAAAATTATGAGGATTAAGACAGAGGAGGACAGCTTGAGACTTCAAGAAGACCTGGACAAGCTGCAGGAATGGTCGAACAAATGGCTGTTAGAGTTTAACCCAAGCAAATGTAATGTAATGAAGATAGGGGTAGGAAGCAGGAGACCAGATACAAGGTATCATTTGGGAGATGAAATACTTCAGAGAGAGAGAGAGAGAGAGAGAAGACCTGGGGGTTGATATCACGCCAGACCTGTCCCCTGAAGCTCATATCAAGAGGATAACATCAGCAGCATATGCCAGGTTGGCTAACATAAGAACGGCCTTTAGAAACTTGTGTAAGGAATCTTTCAGAACATTATATACCACATATGTCAGACCAATCCTGGAGTATGCGGCTCCAGCATGGAGTCCATATCTAGTCAAGCATAAGACTAAACTGGAAAAGGTTCAAAGGTTTGCCACCAGACTAGTACCCGAGCTGAGAGGTATGAGCTACGAGGAGAGACTACGGGAATTAAACCTCACTTCGTTGGAAGACAGAAGAGTTAGGGGGGACATGATCACCACATTCAAGATTCTCAGGGAATCGACAGGGTTGATAAAGACAGGGTATTTAACACAAGGAGCACACGCACTAGGGGACACAGGTGGAAACTGAGTGCCCAAATGAGCCACAGAGATATTAGAAAGAACTTTTTTAGTGTCAGAGTGGTTGACAAATGGAATGCATTAGGAAGTAATGTGGTGGAGGCTGACTCCATACACAGTTTCAAGTGTAGATATGATAGAGCCCAATAGTCTCAGGAACCTGCACACCTGTTGATTGACGGTTGAGGGGCGGGGACCAAAGAGCGGGGATCAATAAAAATAGTAGTTAGTAAACAGTTGAGAGGCGGGCCGAAAAAGCAAAGCTCAACCCCTGCAAACACAACTAGGTGAATACAACTAGGTGAATACGCATGCTTGGACACTCACACGTGCATGGTCACACACACACACAGGGTAGGGGTGTAGGTGTAGGAGACATGGTAGATAAGGATAAATTTGTTAAGGATCTCAGTAACTGTGTTTTTGTCCTTGTCTTCTCTCCGCTGGACTGGTCCCTGTTCCCTGATGCCTACTATTACTACTGCTCTTTTTCGCTCTATCAGCCAGCTTGTACATCTAGCTGCTGCCTGAGAAGAAGCCACTTCCATGGCAACTTCCCTTACTGCAGACCTAGTTCAGAGCTCTTTTTAAAAAATTCTGCAAATGAGGGTTGTTTTGTAGATGTCCCCTCTGCAGGAACATTACCATCTCCCTAAGAGGTAGTTTGTGTCTGGTATTGGGGAGGATTCTCTTTTAGGCTTCTTATTTCCTCCTTTGTTGCCTTCAGCTCATCCTGCAGGTTGGTTACTGTCTCCCTCATTACCCTCAATCCTTCACTGAATTTACTCCACATTCTTTCCAATGTTTCCGTAATCCAGGCAACCTGTCCCTCCCCTTCCTCCGAGTCTGTTCCTGACAAGTTTGTCTCCCAGAGTTTGTCTCTCTGCCATGTTTTTTTTATGAGAGAGAGAGAGAGAGAGAGAGAGAGAGAGGGAGAATGGATAGAGAAAGAAGGGAGAGAGAGAGAGAGAGAGAGAGAGAGAGAGAGAGAGAGAGAGAGAGAGAGAGCGAGCGTGTGTGTATGTACTCACCTAGTTGTACTCATCTAATTGTGTTTGCGGGGTGGAGCTCTGGCTCTTTGGTCCTGCCTCTCAACCGTCAATCAACTTACGTACAGATTCCTAAGCCTACTGGGCTCTATCATATCTACACTTGAAACTGTGTATGAAGTCAGCCTCCACCACATCTCTGCCTAATGCATTCCATCTGTTAACTACTCTGACACTGAAAAAGTTCTTTCTAATGTCCGTGGCTCATTTTGTACTCAGTCTCCACCTGTGTCCCTTGTTCACGTACCACCCGTGTTAAAGAGGTAATGATGGCGAGGGCTGACCAGAATATCGAAAAGGTACTGTCCAAGCCTGAAAACAACAAGGACAGAGGCCGAATGATAAATTTGATGTTCATGAGCGAGAACACAGAAGAGGACCTGTTAGCAAAGAAGAGTGGACTAGCAAATGTGCCAAAGTTCCAAAAAGTATTCCAGCAGAGGGATATGACAAGGGACGAGAGAATGAGGGAAGCAGACGTGAGGAGGTGGAGCAGGGAGAAAGAAAAAAGTTGGGGAAGCACAACCCTGAACCCTACAATCCCAGAGGGGAGTGGGGAACCCTCCACAAGCAGTTCAACAGCCACAGAGAGAGGAGCACCATCCCCACCTTCCAACCAATCGACAGCCTACTTGCCCCAACTCCGGCCAGTCCCCCATTAAGTGCCCACCTGGGCATCCACCCCTCACTTACCCCCCCTCCCCAGGACCTCCCTTCTCCCCCAACCCCCCAAGCCCTCCCTTCTCCCCCATGTCCTCCTGTCTCCCCCACCACCAAGCCCTCTCTTCTCCCCATCTCCCTAAGCCCTCATCCCCCCCCTAAGCACTCCATTCTCCTCTATCCCCCTAAGCCCTCCCTTCTTCCTCACTCCCCTCAGCTCTTTCTTCCCTCCCCCCCAAACCCTCCCTCCTCTTCTGCTCCCCCAGGCCCCCCTTACCCCTCATCCCCCAAGCCTTCCCTCACCATGTACCCCCCCCCCAACCTCCCCAACTCACCCCCCCCCCTATGCCTCCCCCTTCAACCATGGAAGGATAGACTGGGAGAACAAGGAGCGGCACGGAGGTGAGGATACACGGAGAGATAAACTATTGGAGGTGGCGACAGAAAACTTCTTACGCCAGCACGTCAGGGAACACACAAGACTAAGATGAAACGATGAACCAGCGAGACTTGGCCTGGTCTTCACTCTGAATGACTCCAACATAAGGGATATTGGATTCGAGGCCCCGGTAGGAATGAGCGACCACAGTGAACTGACGTTTGAGTATCTGGTGGAAGAAGGGTTAAGGAGCTCGAGGAGGGGAACTGAAAGCAAAAGGCTGGCATTCCGAAAGGGAAACTATGAGATAAAGAAATTCCTAACAGATATAACATGGGAAACAGAGCTCAGGGAAAAGACGGCCCAAGACATGATGGACTACATCACGCAGAAGTGTAAGGAGGCAGCAGACAAGTTTGTCCCAGTCCAAAAGGAAAACAACGAAATGCAGATGAGAAACCCATGGTTTAATCAGAGATGTAGGCTAGCTAAGCAGCAAAGTAAAAGGGCGTGGAGAAACTATAGGAATAACAGGACACTTGAGAGCAGAGAAAGATACCAGAACGCCAGAAATGAATGTCAGGGTGAGAAGAGAGGCAGAAAGACAATACGAAAATGACATCGCAAGTAAGGCAAAGACTCAACCTAAATTGCTGGAGTCACATCAGGAGAAAAACAACAGTAAAGGAACAGGTAATGAAATTGAGGATAGGGGCAGAAGGATTCACTACAAACGACAAGGAAGTGTGTGAGGAACTGAATATCAAATTCCAGGAGGTTTTCACATTAGAGCAAGGAGAAGTTCCAGAGATAAGAGAAGGAATAATTAACCAGGAACCCCTAGATGAGTTTGAGATTACCAGTGGGGATGTACGGAAGCTTTTGCTAGAGTTGGATGTGACAAAGGCTATAGTGGAATCTTCCCTTGGATACTAAAGGAAGGAGCAGAAGAACTGTGCCTACCACTCTCCATAGTGTATAACAAATCACTGGTAAGAGAGGAACTGCCAAAAATTTGGAAGACAGCTAATGTAGTCCCGATATACAAGAAGGGGGATAGACAGGAGGCACTGAACTACAGGCCAGTGTCTCTAACCTGCATACCATGCAAGCTGATGGAGAAGATTGTGCAGAAAAAGCTAGTGGAACATCTGGAGCAAAAGAACTTTGTAACACAGCATCAATGTGGGTTCAGGGATGGCAAGTCCTGCCTCACAGGATTAATTGAATTCTACGATCAGGCAACAAGAATCAGACAAGAAAGAGAGGGGTGGGCAGACTGCATATTTGTGGATTGCCAGAAAGCCTTTGACACAGTGCCACACCAGAGACTAGTGCGAAAGCTGGAGATGCAGGCAGGAGTGAAAGGGAAGGTACTCCATTGGATAAGGGAGTACCTAAGTAACAGAAGGCAGCAAGTCACTGTGAGGGGTGAAGCCTCAGATTGACGAGACGTCACCAGTGGGGTCCCGCAGGGTTCAGTCCTGTGGTGTCTGTGTATAACTGAGATAGTCTTGGTAGTAAGGTTGATGTAAAGTCATTCCTGGTTACTGACTTTAATACTTAAACTGATTACATGATAGAGTAGCTCCCAAGCTTGGCAGGCGTCCTGTGCGCTGTTTACCTTCTCCAGTGGCGTCCAGCCGCCGCACATAGAAAACGGATGGTACCATTTTCTGTGAACATGACAAGTCCCTGAACCCATACTGTTTCTTATATATGTAAATGATCCTCCAGATGGTATAGAATCATTCCTCTCATATTTTGCTGATGATGCAAAAATTATGAGGAGGATTAAGACGGAGGAAGACATTGAGACTACAAGATGACCTAGACAGACTGCATGAATGGTCCAACAAATGGCTACTAAAGTTCAACCCGAGTAAATGTAAGGTAATGAAACTAGGCAGTGGAAACATGAGGCCAGACACAGGATATAGAATGGGAGATGAAGTTCTTCATGAAACGGACAGAGAGAAGGATCTAGGAATTGATATCACACCAACCCTGTCTCCTGAAGCCCACATCATAAGAATAACATCTGCGGCATATGCGAGGCTGGCTAACATCAGAACAGCGTTCAGGAACCTGTGTAAGGAATCATTCAGAACCTTGTATAGCACATATGTAAGACCAATCCTGGAGTACGCGGCCCCAGCATGGAGCCCGTACCTTGTCAAGCACAAGGCTAAGCTTGAAAAAGTTCAGAGATATGCCACTAGGCTAGTCCCAGAACTAAGAGACATGAGTTGCGAAGAAAAGCTACGAGAAATGCACCTTACGACACTAGAAGACAGAAGAGTAAGGGGAGACATGATCACTACCTACAAAATTCTCAGAGGAATTGACAGGGTAGATAAAGATAAACTATTCAACACTGGCGGGACGCGAACAAGGGGACACGGGTGGAAACTGAGTACCCACATGAGCCACAGAGACGTTAGAAGGAACTTTTCAGTGTCAGAGTAGTTAACGAATGGAATGCACTAGGCAGTGATGTGGTGGAGGCTGACTCTTGACAGCACCAACAGCCAGGGAGGTATAGAGGCATATAGGGGTCTGGTAGCTGAGCGGACAGCGCGCAGGACACGTAATTCAGTGGCCGAGTTTGATTTCCAGACCAGGCAGAAACAAATGCGCAAAGTTTCTTTCACCCTGATGCTCCTGTTACCTGGCAGTAAATAGGCACCTGGGAGTTAGACAGCTGCTACGGGCGCTTCCTGGGGGTGTGGTGGGGGGAGGAAGTTAGTAGTTATAGTTGATTGATTGACAGTTGAGAGGCGGGCCGAAAGAGCAGAGCTCAACCCCGCAAGCACAGCTAGGTGAATACAGTTACCACCAGTAACAAGAACAGTCAGGGGCAGAGTTTCTTTCACCCTGATGTTCCTGTTCACCTAGCAGTAAATAGGAACCTGGGAGTTAGACAGCTGCTACGGGCTGCTCCCTGTGTGTGTGTGTGTGTGTGTGTGTGTGTGTGTGTGTGGTGGGGGGGGGGAGAAAAACAAAGTAAAAACAAAAACCAGTTGATTGATTGATAGTTGAGAGACGAGCCTAAAGAGCCAGAGCTCAACCCCCGCAAACACAACTAGGTGAGTACAAGGTTCGAGGGAGACAGGAGAAGAAGAAGAGAGGACTGAGGGAGAGGAGAGGGCTGAGGACAGGAGAGGACTGAGGGCAGGAGAGGGCTGAGGGCAGGAGAGGGCTGAGGACAGGAGAGGGCCTGAGGGAGAGGAGAGGGCTGAGGGCAGGAGAGGGCTGAGGGCAGGAGAGGGCTGAGGGCAGGAGAGGGCTGAGGGCAGGAGAGGGCTGAGGGGGAGAGGGCTGAGACAGGAGAGGGCTGAGGACAGGAGAGGGCTGAGGGAGAGGAGAGGGCTGAGGCAGGAGAGGGCTGAGGACAGGAGAGGACTGAGGGCAGGAGAGGGCTGAGGGCAGGAGAGGGCTGAGGACAGGAGAGGGCTGAGGGCAGGAGAGGGCTGAGGACAGGAGAGGGCTGAGGGAGAGGAGAGGGCTGAGGGCAGGAGAGGGCTGAGGGCAGGAGAGGGCTGAGGGCAGGAGAGGGCTGAGGGCAGGAGAGGGCTGAGGACAGGAGAGGGCTGAGGACAGGAGAGGGGCTGAGGACAGGAGAGGGCTTGAGGACAGGAGAGGCTGAGGACAGGAGAGGGCTGAGGGCAGGAGAGGGCTGAGGGCAGGAGAGGGCTGAGGGCAGGAGGAGAGGGCTGAGGACAGGAGAGGGCTGAGGACAGGAGAGGGCTGAGGGCAGGAGAGGCTGAGGGCAGGAGAGGGCTGAGGGCAGGAGAGGGCTGAGGGCAGGAGAGGGCTGAGGGCAGGAGAGGGCTGAGGGCAGGAGAGGGCTGAGGGCAGGAGAGGGCTGAGGGCAGGAGAGGGCTGAGGACAGGAGGGGCTGAGGGCAGAGAGGGCTGAGGGCAGGAGAGGGCTGAGAACAGAGAGGGCTGAGGACGGAGAGGGCTGAGGACAGGAGAGGGCTGAGGGCATGAGAGGGCTGAGGGCAGGAGAGGGCTGAGGGCAGGAGAGGGCCTGAGGGCAGGAGAGGGCTGAGGGCAGGAGAGGGCTGAGGGAGAGGA
>WNGS01159587.1:6776-31137 GCA_020271785.1 Procambarus virginalis
ATATATATATATATATATATATATATATATATATATATATATATATATATATATATATATATTATATATATCTCAAAATTCTTCAACCAGTATGAGGTTGACAAGTTTCTGAAAAAGATAGACATGTGCTGCCTCCAGCCATTTCATGAAATATCTTCGTTTGGTGTTAGCAAATTCAAAGAAGGTGGTGGTACTTGCCTTGACGTAGTCACGAAACTTTCGTCGATAGCTTTCGGTGGAGAGAAGGTAGGCGTCCAACACAGCTTGTTTCAGGGTGGTGTAGTCGTTTTCCGAAGCCAAAGTGCTGAGTGTGACTGCTGCTCTACCTGTTAAATGTACTCTGAGAAGGGTAGCCCATTGGTCGTCAGGCCAATTAAGTTGAACAGCAAGGGTCTCAAAAGTGGTAAAGAACACATCAACCTCCGTTTCGAGGAACGGGGGCATTAACTTACTTGCATGGGAGATATTGAAACTGGGAGGAAGACTAGCTGCCGCTTGTTGGAGTTGAGCTTGGTGTGCAGCGTCCCTCGTGAGTTCTCGGTCACGACAGTTTAGAGCTGCTTCTGCCTGTCGTTTGTCGTGGTCGCGTTGTATCTCGAGTCGCTGTTTGTATAAGGCCAACTCACGTTCACTTTCTTCCTTCTTCAGTGCGGCCTCGCCTTTCCTTGAGGCGGATTTCTCTTTCTTGTTCTACCTTTCTGAGGGCAGCTTCACGCTCTTGTTCTTCCTTTCTGATTGCAGCTGCTTCCTTTGTTGCTCTCGCTCGATCTTAGCAAGTTCTAACTTGAGTTTGATTGCTGTCAAGTCATGTTTATCTGAAATAGTGTATTGGTCATGAGTATCAGAATCTATCTTCCCTTCATCAAAAGATGATCTACAATTAGATTATTTACGGTATATTTGTTGGCACCAGGGGGAACTTCCAATTGATACTCGTGTGCAAGAGTTGTCAATTCGACCCTTCTTGCATGACGTAAGTTCCCTATTTCACCTTCTGGATTTGCCTTGAAAGCTTGTAAGCGGAACATGGTGAAAATATAGCAAAATATAGGAGACACGAATATATAGTGAGAATATGGTGAATGTCAGAAACAGGAAACGTGGCAACTGATACCTATCCTGTGGGGAATTATTAATAATTAAAGTTAATTCAAGATGGTAAATGAATAAGGTCGCAGGAAATCTTGTACCTGGTACTCACTATGGGAGGATAAAGGCAAGAAAATCCTACTAATTAGTGAAAACTGAGTTTAAAATACAAGTGAAACACTAAATGGCTTCAAAATAAATGAGGTAGTCCAAAAAATGTAGTCATACCTTGCCAAGTCACTATAGAACATAAGCAATGGTTCCCACTGAATTGAATATGGTATTTCAGAATTAGCGAACTTTGTGCTCAAAAGAAAGAACGCCAATTCCCTACCTTGGGTAAATACCATCAGTCTGACCGACGAGTAGGGGTGCGAGTGTCAACTGGTGACGAGAACTATCGGCGAGGTCCCAATTCGCCAATAATAGTTCGTGCTAGAGGATCTAAAGCCCTCTTTTTCCTCCTAGAGTCGGATTGCAGGACTTGGGTGCTATTGACCCGGAGACAGACCACAGTACCAGGGTACCTATGTGATAATCTGTCAAAAGTGAGAAATATCTGGGGACAAAAGATGTTAAACACGGAGGATAACACGGAAGGGGGAGACGACCAATTAAGAGTATGACTGCGGCCTACAGTCACCACGTAATCCAAAGTTGTCTCACTCTCACCATATGCTATTCCCGTAATGCACAATATACACAGCACCGTATAAAATAAAAATGATTAATGTAAATAATGGAAGCAAGGGAAATGAAAGCCAAGTATGCTTACCACAATTACCAATACCTGAGTGAAGCTCCGTGGACAGGCCCCCATTTATATGTGACGGTAACGAGTTGGAAATGGTGGTCGGCAGTCTTCCAACTAGCAGGTGTCAGTGCTGGGCCACATAATAAATATTAAAAAAAAAGAAAAGAAAAAAAAAAGAAAAAAAAAAGAATGACTGCGTGGTTGGTAATCTGTGGTAAGGTAAGAAACATAAAACACAATAATAAACAATGTATTTTAATAACTATAAAAAAACAAATTGAAATAAATGCAAAATCTTGGCTTAATGGTAAAAATGTCAAGTAGAAAAATAAATAAACATGAAAATAGATTACGTTAATGGGGGAGGAGAATTGACATACAAAGGTAAATAAAATATGAATGCTGGAATATATGCACTATCTATAACCTCTATTTGACCACACAAGGTGAGTCACTTAGGTGTTCATAGTATGAGAGCACAAGATATTCTGGCTGGCAGAAACGCAAGGGACTCCAACAATAACTGGCGATGACTTGTGATTGGCGAGGAACGGAGTGGTGTGTTGGTTGGCGGCCAATGAGAAAGCTGGAAGGCCGCAAGTCGCTAGTTAGGCAGTTGAAGGGTTCGGCGCGTTGACCAGGTGTGCAGCAGGTGCTGGAGTGGGGGGAAGGAGGGAGTTGAGGTGCGTGTGGCTGTCTTGATATATACGTTTAGCCACTACAAAACGTATCTTGCATATTGTTGAGGACGTGATGAAATACGAAAATAGCAGGCTAAATCTCTGATAAGAGATTATCGTCACAACATATATATATATATATATAGTCCTGGAGGGATCGTTCAGTCTTGAACGATTATATATACCCCTAAAATACTATTGTGTGTCAGGAGGGCGTTGACCCTCTTACGGTTTACTCAAGGTCGCCCAGTACGAGGGAGGGTGGGGGACCCCACCTCTACTCAGACTAACCTGTTTTTTTTTTTTACACCCGACCCATAGAGGGAATGAGGAGGGGTGTGGCTGGCTCTCACCCGTGTTTAGTATACAATAAATTCATTTTTTTTTACTTAAATATACTGTCATACTACTACTGTATAAATGAACATATCCATACCGCTATATACAACAGTTATCTCCAGTTTCCACCGTTTTCTCGACCACTACTACTCCCCCCCCCAGATGACCTAATATGGAGTGGCACTATGTGGCTCCCCGCTTCTGATTTCCTTATCTGATTTCCATACATGGAGTGGTATGGGAAGGCTCGGATTCCCCTACTGACGTACCATCTCGTTTACTGTTTTGGGTACTATTGTAGATTAGGAGAGGGCACTTTAAATTAACCGTTTTCTTGATGTTGGGAAACCTTAGGAGAACGGGCTCACTGTAAGTCAAGCAGACGCTCTCGCCTCTATATCTTAACAATAATAACATTAAAAAACTTGTATTATAAATATAATGTAACACATTAGAACAAGAATCTGGTGATTGCTGAGAACTTTGTCACAATAAACATAATAGTAATTTTAATACAGATGGTGAAGGGAAGAACATAATGATCGCATCTGGTCAGCTCAACATGGCGGCCTTGGATGGTGTTGCATACCTCACTTGGCAGGGACAGTAAGCTGTGACCTGCTTTGGGATATAACATGACACACCATTCTCTTGTGCTTACCTATCTCTGCCCTATTAATAATTATTCAATTTAACAATGTAAGTTGTAGGGATTAACATGGTAGAACCTAATTTAACCTAACCTAGCCATAACCAAGCTATGGATAGGGAGTAGATAATAGCACTAAGTGCGTAGTTGTTCTGAAGTGATTACCTGAAGGATACAAACACCCTGAGGACATGTTACCCTAGTGTTACCTATAGGTAAGTATGACTCTTCATGAAGGCTGAGTAACGTTACTGTGAGATTATCCTTTTGAGGTGAATAGGTTACAAGTATCTATTGGCCAGATGGGCTCTTCGTAGTGCTCAAAGTAATAATTGAACAGCACCACGGGACCAGAGGTGACCTCAATAATAATACATGTGACCTCAGTCAGGCTTCCAGTGTTTGTGTGTGTGTGTGTGTGTGTGTGTGTGTGGTGTGTGTGTGTGTGTGTGTGTGTGTGTGTGTGTGTGTGTGTGTGTGTGTGTGTGTGTGGTGTGTGTGTGTGTGTGTGTGTGTGTATGTGTGTGTGTGTATGTGTGTGTGTGTGTTGTGTTATACTCACACACACACACACTAGTTATACTCACCCAGTTGTGCTTGCAGGGGTTGAGCTCTGGCTCTTTCGTCCCGCCTCTCAACTGAAAATCAACTAGTGTACAGATTCCTGAGCTACTTGGCTCTATCATATCTACATTTGAAACTGTGTATGGAGTCAGCCTCCACCACATCACTGCCTAATGCATTCCACGTGTTAACTACACTGACACTGAAAACGTTCTTTCTTATATCTCTGTGGCTCATTTGGGCACTCAGTTTCCACCTGTGTCCCCTTGTGCGTGTGTCCCTTGTGTTTAATATCCTGTCTTTATCAACCCTATCAATTCCCTTCAGAATCTTGAATGTGGTGATCATGTCCCCCCTAACTCTTCTGTCTTCCAGCGAAGTGAGGTTTAATTCCCGTAGCCTCTCTTCGTAACTCATACCTCTCTACCCCACGTTCGCCGTCTTCCATATTTCTGGTAGGTTTCCCATCTCCAGTGACGTACTATACACTATGGAGAGTGGCAAGCAAAGTGCCTCTGCACACTCTTTCAGCACCCATGGTGAGATCCCATCTGGACCAACAGCCTTTCTAACATCCAGATCCAGCAGGAGTCTCTTGACCTCCTCACTCGTAATTTCGATACATATACAATTTCGATTTCGGTCGCCTGGTCTACTTCCCTTTCTCCAAGTACAGTGACCTCTCCTTGTTCTATTGTGAAGACCTCCTGGAACCTCTTGTTGAATTCTTCACACACCTCTTTGTCATTCTCTGTATACCTGTCTTCGCCCGTTCTAAGTTTCATTACCTGTTTTTTCACCGTTGTTTTCCTTCTGATGTGACTATGGAGTAGCTTTTGTTCGGTCTTGGCTTTGTTTGCTATATCATTTTCATAATTTTTCTCTGCTTCTCTTCTCACCCTAACATACTCATTCCTGGTTCTCTGGTATCTCTCTTTGCTTTCAGGTGTTCAGTCCCTTTGCTTCCATACATGCCCTATTATACCATGGATTCTTCTTTGGTTCTCGGATTTTTCTCTTTGGGACGGTATGAACCTGTTTACTGCCTCCTGACACTTTTGGGTGACATAGTCCATCATATCTTGTACAGACTTAGCTCTGGGGTCGTTGCCCTAAGGTATTTCCCTTAGGAAACGTCTCATCTCCTTATATTTTCCCTTTCGGTAAGCAAGCCTTTTGTTTCCTAGTTCTTTTTTGGGGGAGATAATTCCTAGCTCTAACAGGTACTCAAAGTTTAATCTACTGTGCTCACTCATTCCCAAGGTTGCTTCCATCTTAACTTCCCTTATATCCCACTCATTTAGGGTAAATATCAGATAAATATAATATCTCAATATCAATAAATATGTGTGGGTGTGTGTGTACTCACCTATTTGTGCTTGCGGGGGTTGAGCTTTGGCTCTTTGGTCCCGCTTCTCAACTATCAATCAACTGGTGTACAGATTCCTGAGCCTACTGGGCTCTATCATATCTACATTTGAAACTGTGTATAGATTCAGCCTCCACCACATCACTGCCTAATGCACTCCATCCGTAAACTACTCTGACACTGAAAAAGTTCTTTCTAACGTACCTGTGGCTCATGTGGGTACTCAGTTTCCACCTGTGTCCCCTTGTTCGCGTACCACCAGTGTTGAATAGTTTATCCTTGTCTACCCGGTCGATTCCCCTGAGGATTTTGTAGGTTGTGATCATGTCTCCCCTTACTCTTATGTCCTGCAGTGTCGTAAGGTGCATTTCCCGCAGCCTTTCGTAATAACTCATGCCTCTTAGTTCTGGGACTAGCCTAGTGGCATGCCTCTAAACATTTTCCAGCTTCGTCTTGTGCTTGACAAGGTACGGGCTCCATGCTGGGGCCGCATACTCTAGGAATGGTCTTACGTATGTAGTATAGAAGATTGTGAATGATTCCTTTCACAGGTTCCTGAAGGCTGTTCTGATGTTAGCCAGCCTCGCATATGGCGCAGACGTTATTGATTTTTGTGTGGGCTTCAGGAGACAGGTTTGGTGTGATATCAACTCCTAGATCTTTCTCTCTGTCCGTCATCTTGTAGCCTTCTACTATCATCCTCAGTTTCAATCCTCTTCATAATTTTTGCATCATCAGCAAACATTGAGAGAAACGAGTCTATACCCTCTGGGAGATCATTTACATATATCAAAAACAGCATAGGTCCAAGCACTGACCCCTGCGGGACTCTACTTGTAACGTCTCGTCAATCTGAGACCTCATCCTTCACATTGACTCGTTGTCTCCTGTTGCTTAGGTACTCCTTTATCCAATGGAGTACCTTCACTTTCACTCCAGCCTGCATCTTCAGCTTTTTCACTAGCCTCTTGTGTGGTACTGTATCAAAGGCTTTCTGGCAATCCAAAATTATGCAGTCGGTGCACCCTTCCCTTTCTTGCCTGATTTTTGTTGCCTGGTCGTAGGATTCAAGTAACACCGTGAGGGAGGACTTACCATCCCTGAACCCATGTTGATGCTGTGTTATTAAGTTCTTTCGCTCCAGATGTTCCACAAGCTTTCTTCGCACAATCTTCTCCATTAGCTTGCATGATATGCAGGTTAGGGACACTGGCCTGTAGTTCAGTGCCTCCTGTCTATCTCCTTTCTTGTATATCGGGACTACGTTAGCTGCTTTCCATATTTCTGGCAGTTCCCCTGTTGCCAGTGATTTGTTATACACTATGGAGAGTGGTAGGCACAGTTCCTCTGCTCCTTCCTTTAGTATCCAAGCTGAGATTCCATCTGGGCCTATAGCCTTTGTCACATCCAACTCGAGTAAGCACTTCCTTTCTTCCCCGCTGGTAATCTCAAACTCTTCCAGTGGTTCCTGGTTAACTATTCCCTCTCTTATCTCTGGAATATCTCCTTGCTCTAATGTGAAGACCTCCTGGAATTTCTTATTCAGTTCCTCACACTTCCTTGTCGTTTGTAGTGAATCCTTCTGCCCCTATCCTTAATTCCATAACCTGTTCCTTTACTGTTGTTTTTCTCCTGATGTGGCTGTGCAACAATTTAGGCTGAGTCTTTGCCTTGCTTACGATGTCATTTTCGTATTGTCTTTCTGCCTCTCTTCTCATCCTGACATATTCATTCCTGGCACCCTGGTATCTTTCTCTGCTCTCAAGTATCCTGTTATTCCTATAGTTGTGAGTGTGTGTGTTTGTGTGTGTGTGTGTGTGTGTGTGTGTGTGTGTGTGTGTGTGTGTGTGTGTGTGTGTGTGTGTGTGTGTGTGTGTGTGTGTGTGTGTGATGCAATTTTCATCCAGGTGCAATAAAACTTGTATCTGGAAAGGTTGGGCCCAAGGTCTGGGGGTCCCCTGGTAAAGGATCGACAGGGATACTCATCTGAGGACATAATCCCGCCTCTAAACTGGAAGGATGGATCTGTTGCAACCAGCAATCAGGAGAAGGCTGTTCTACAGATAAACTACTTTACTGCCAAGATGCAAGTCCCTGACCCTGAACGTCAGCCTCCACATCTTGGTCCAAGCACTGTGTCTGGGATGAGTAAAGTAGTTATACAGCAGGCTGACGTTCCCCATCTCCTTAAAACGCAGAACCCAAGCAAAGCTGTGGGGCCAGATAAGGTCAGTCCAAGACTACGCAGCGGCACTGACCTGCACTGACCTCTCACATGCCTCTTCCAACTCTGATTAGCTCACTGATTTGGCCCTCCTTATGGAAGAAGCCAGACGTTGTTCCAGTACACAAAAGAAAAGCCGCTGAGTGTTTAGTAACTACAGACCAGTGTCACTGCTCTCCATTACTGGTAAAATGTAGCATCAGTCACTGGATGAGTCCAAGGTCAGTTGTGTTGTTGCTCTAGACATAGCAGGAGCCTTTGATCGGGTTTGGCACTCTGGATTAGTAGTGAAGCTTCAAACACTAGGCATCTCAGGCTCCATCTTAGAGTTAATAAAAGACTACCTTCAAGAGCGGACTCTGAGGGAAGTCCTCAATGGAGCAGAATCCGTAAGCCACTCAATTGGTGCCAGCGCCCTCTGCTGTGGAATATCTATTTCAACGATCTACTGCATCTCATTCCTGAACCTCAAGCCTATGCTGACACTCTAAACTTCACATGCAGAAAGGAAGAAATGCCACCTGCTGCAAGATTCATCAATCACCAACTTTCAGCGATTTCTACCTAGGGTAGGAGATGGCAGGTCACATTAGCGTCTGAGAAGACACAAGCGATGATGTTAACATGGCAATCGGACAGGCGTGCAAAACGATAGAGTTCACAAATGAGATTGGCATCTTGGGTATGACGTTCGACTCTTCAATGACAATGAAGAGCCAGGTGCTTAACCTAGCTCAAAAGACAGCCAGGAAACTTACAGCTCTACGGCGCATCTCACCTTTTTGACAACAAGGGATGGAAAACCTTATATGAAGCACGAGTTCGCTCTCATCTAAAGTATACACCCCTTTCCTGGATCGCCTGACCCCCCCCCCACCCCCATCATTCATCAGACTGTTAGACAAAGTGGAGAGATGGGCAAGAAGGCTTATCTCTAGTCTTGACTAAATCTTGTGGGAACGGTCTTAACGTCAGAGCCTGCAACACCGTCTTAACGTTGTAGGTCCTACTGGTATGTACAAGGACCAACATCCTCAAAGTTCAGCACCTGGCCCAACTCCGTGGACTACCAGTTGTTGCCACCCGTAGCACCAGGCTTTCAATCTTCAATAGTCTCATGCTGCAAATGTCTTTCTCAAGAACATCATTCCATCAGCGATCATTCATTCCTAGGCTGACTCACATCTGGAACTTGGTCGCTCAGGTCAATCAGGTCAGGTCAGAGATCAGGTCAACTGATCACATGAAGGCTCTGACACTCAGTTGGCTACAGGCCCATCATGTTCCTTATATAATTGTTACCTAATGTTGTTAATGAATAAAGTCGTGATGCATATAACAGGCTCATGAAATAATGGATCTCTAGGAGTAAGTTTCAACTTAGCTGAGGTAGCATTACAGCTCTTGCTTGCAGTTTCACCAGGTTCCTTATTTGATAGTTCCTTTATGATAGTTCCCCATGTGAAAGTTTCCATGTATATTCTCATGAAATAAATGAGTTTCTAGGAGCAGGTTTGAGATGAGATCAGGTAGGATAACAGCGAGGTGCTGAGAAATTACAGAGTCACTGCATTCTGGAAATATATCCCGTAAATATATTGCAACACTTCCAACAAGTTCGTCAACTATTATTGACGAACCCAAGAGTTCCAAGTAGAAATAAGCATCGTTTAGGTTCACAGTATATAGTAAAGAGACAAAGTATTTGAATCCTCATCCCAAATGTTCATTTTAGCTATGACTTGCTGAAGTGTAAAATATCACAACCAATAACTATGGTAACAATAACAGAATATTTTACCAAAGTTATATGAGAACGAAGTTATACAGGTTCACAACCGGATGTGAAGCAAAACTCTTTAAATAAACTTATATTCACGTCGTTTAAGTTTGTACAATGTAGAGTATTTACATTATCTTACAAATTCCCAGAGTATATAATTTCTGCAATTATTAAAGCTTTTTTGGAATTGTTCATGTATTCAATACTCACACAACCATTTTCTCGTCTCCATGACATTTCGAAGGAAATAGTGGAGAGTCGCAAAAATAATTTAAAAGGAGACTTGTCATTTGAGAAAGATTGTGCTAATAACGGCACGTCAGAATCTTTTCAGATGAGGAAAAGGAAATTTCTCCTTCTCCATGGAATCAAAAACGAAAAAATAGCGCACCAAGTCGGGATAAAAGAAATGAAGTACGTCACTCAGAAACGTAACGAGTGACGATGCGTTTCAGTCCCGGGAGTTCGGGGTGATCTGGCTCACCATCGGACCATTTGAACGCAAAATCCAACGCATTGTTTATAAATTTTTGAAACCTATATATGTGCATCATAAGAAGGAATAATGAACTTATTAATCTTATGGGAAATATCAATTAACTGTGTCTTCTCTGGCATATAAAGAGGGGGATACCATATGAATACTTGGTGATGACTGCACATGTATACAGGGCGATGACTGCTCATGTACACATGGTGATGACTGCTCATGTACACACAGTGATGACTGCTCATGTACACATGCTGATGACTGCACATGTACACACAGTGATGACTGCTCATGTACACACAGTGATGACTGCTCATGTACACACAGTGATGACTGTTCATGTACCACGGTGGTGACTGCTCATGTACCACGGTGATGACTGCTCATGTACACACAGTGATGACTGCGCATGTACACAGGGTGATGACTGCACATGTACCACGGTGATGACTGCACGTGTACAAACAGTGATGACTGCACATGTACACACTGTAATGACTGTTCATGTACACACAGTGATGACTGTTCATGTACACACGGTGATGACTGCTCATGTACACACAGTGATGACTGCTCATGTACACACGGTGATTGATGACTGCTCATGTACGCACAGTGATGACTGCTCATGTACACATGGTGATGACTGCACATGTGCACACGGTGATGACTGCTCATGTCATCACCGTGAAGTCCTTGTGATGACTTCTCACGTACACAGGGTGATAACTACACATATACACACGGTGATGACTGCTCATGTACACACAGTGATGACTGTTCATGTACACACAGTGATGACTACTCATGTACACACGGTGATGACTGCTCATGTCATCACCGTGAAGTCACTGTGATGACTGTACATGTACACACAGTGATGACTGCACGTGTACACAGGGTGATGACTGCACATGTACACACAGTGATGACTGCTCATGTACACAGGGTGATGACTGCACATGTACACACAGTGATGACTGCTCATGTACACAGGGTGATGACTGCACACGTACACACAGTGATGACTGCTCATGTACACAGGGTGATGACTGCACATGTACACACAGTGATGACTGCTCATGTACACAGGGTGATGACTGCACATGTACACACAGTGATGACTGCTCATGTACACAGGGTGATGACTGCACATGTACACACAGTGATGACTGCTCATGTACACAGGGTGATGACTGCACATGTACACACAGTGATGACTGCTCATGTACACAGGGTGATGACTGCACATGTACACACAGTGATGACTGCTCATGTACACAGGGTGATGACTGCACATGTACACACAGTGATGACTGCTCATGTACACAGGGTGATGACTGCACATGTACACACAGTGATGACTGCTCATGTACACAGGGTGATGACTGCACATGTACACACAGTGATGACTGCTCATGTACACAGGGTGATGACTGCACATGTACACACAGTGATGACTGCACATGTACACACAGTGATGACTGCACATGTACAAACGGAGATGAATGCACATAAGGTTATCTTGAGATGATTTCGGGGCTTAGCGTCCCCGCGGCCCGGTCCTTGACCTGGCCTCCCTTTTGTTACACCCCATAGGAAGCAGCCAGTAGCAGCTGTCCATCTCAATGGTACCTATTTACTGCTAGGAAACAGGGGCATCAGGGTGAAAGAAACATTTTTTTCCATTTGTCTCAGCCTCCAGCGGGGATCGAACCCGGAATCTCAGGACTAGGAATCCGAAGCGCTGTCCACCCAGCTGTCAGGCGCCAGCTAGGGAAGAGGGAAATAGTTGTGTGACATCTCACAGCATGGGTTCAGTGATGGTAAATCGCGCCTGTCAGGCTTAATAGAATTCTATGACCAGGCGATAAAAATTAGGTAAGAAAGAGAAGGGTGGGCAGACTGCATGTTCTTGGACTGAAAGAAAGCATGGACACAGAACCCCATAAAAGGCTTGTGACGGTAACGAGTTGGAAATGGTGGTCGGCAGTCTTCCAACTAGCAGGTGTCAGTGCTGGGCCACATATAATATATAAAAAAAGAAAAGGAAAAAAAAAGAGAACAAAAAAAAGGATGACTGCGTGATTGGTAATCTGTGGTAAGGTCGGAATTACGAAAGACAATAATAAAAATTGGATTTTAATAACAATAAAAAAAAACACAAATTGAAACAAAGGCAAAATCTTGGCTTACTGGTAAAAATAATAAACAATATAAACATGAAAATAGATTACGTTAATGGGGAGGAGAATTGACATACAAAAGTAAGTAAAATATGAATGCTGGAATATATGCACTAACTATAAACCTCTATTTGACCACACAAGGTGAGTCACTTAGGAGTTCACAGCTTGCGAGCACACAATATTCTGGCTGGCAGAAACGCAAGGGACTCCAACAATAACTGGTGAGGTCTTGTGATTGGCGGGGAGCCGGAGTGGAGTGTTGGTTGGCGGCCAATGAGGAAGCTGGATGGTCGCAAGTCGCTAGTTAGGCAGTGGAAGGGTTCGGCGCGTCGACCAGGTGCTGGGGGGAGGAGGGAGTTGCTGGTACGTGTGGCTATCATATACGTTTAGCCACTACAAAACGTATCTTGTATATTGATGAGGACAGGAGTGATTCGCAGAAATAGCAGGCTAAATCTCTGATAAGAGATTATCGTCACAACTCTCCCCCGAAGCCTGCCGTTTCGGGTGAATCACGTCCACTGGAGGTAGAGTGGGAGGTGGAGCTGCCTCTACCTCATGCACTCTGGAGAGGGCATCAGCGATGATGTTATCAGGCCCCTTGATGTAGCAGATCTTTAAGTTGAAGCCTTGAAGATATAAAGCCCATCGCAGCAGACGTTGGTTATTAAATTGGGCTTGATGTAAAAATCTCAGAGGGTTGTGGTCCGAATAGATGGTAGTGGACCTAGCACCGTGCAGATATGGTGCAAAGTGTTGTAAGCTCAGGACGATGGACAGGAGTTCCTTCTCTATAGTACTGTAGTTCTTCTGATGAGGCTTCAACTTGCAACTGTAGTAGCTGACAGGTAGAACCTCCTCGCCTCGCTGCTGCATTAAGACACTTCCGATGCCGGTACCACTGGCGTCGACATGGAGGATGAAAGGCTTCTTGATATCTGGTGAGGCGAGAATGGGATTAGAACAGAGGAGGAATTTGAGTTGTTCGAATGCAACGGTTTGCTCTCTGGTCCAATTATACCGTTGCTTGGGACTGGTTAAGGTGATTAATGGGGTTGCAACAGTGCTAAAATTCTTCACAAACCTACGGTAATAGGAAGCAAGACCAAGGAAGCGCAGGAGCTGCTTCCTGGTAGTAGGCTGTGGATACTGTTGGATTGCTTGAATGTGAATGTTTAACGGAGCCAGGTTGCCACTCCCTATAACATGACCCAGGTACCGCACTTTACCTTTCGCGAAGGTGGACTTGCCCAAATTGATGGTGAGGCCGGCTTTCAGGAGCTTGTAGAACAATCGTTGTAGCTGGAGCAGGTGTTCGCTCCAGGTGTTGGATGCTACTACAATGTCGTCCAAATAGGCATAGGTGTTTTCCAAGCCCTGGATGACGCGGTTGACAGCTCTCTGAAAGGTGGCTGGGGCATTGCAGAGTCCAAAGGGAAGGCGATTGTACCTGTAGAGACCAAACGGGGTTATAAAGGCGGACAGTACCTTAGCTCGCTCCGTTAAACTCACCTGGTAGTAGCCCTTTAGTAGGTCTACCTGAGACAGGTAGCGGGCATTACCAATGGCATCCAGAATGTCGTCTACCCTGGGTATTGGGTAGGCGTCCTTCACTGTGACCTGGTTCAACTTCCTATAATCCGTACACAGACGGATTTTGCCGTGAGGTTTGGGTACCAGGATGCATGGTGAGGCCCAGGGGGACTCACAGGGGGTAGCCAGTCCATGGTCCAAGAGATACTGTACCTCAGCCCGCATGACTTCCGTTTTGCTCGGGCTGATTCGGTAGAATGGTTGGCGAATCGGCTGGGTGTCAGGTAGCAGTTGGATGTCGTGCCGAGTTACAGTACACTCTTGGGGGTCATCTCGAAACAACTCTTGATATTCTCTGACGAGTTTGATTAGTGGAGCACTATTATCGTCCTGAAAATGATGTTGAAGGTTAGTAAGGATTTCCGAGTTAGAGAGCGCTGTCTCAGTGTCAGTGCTCTCGGAAGGAGAAGCAGGGAAGGTCTCACTGTGGCTGTATGGACCTGTAAATGAGGTGAAATTGGTTAACACAGTGGGAGGAACCCCATGGTAGGGCTTGAGTAAATTAATGTGGCACAGCTGGGTCTTCCGCCGCCTATCGGGGGTCTCGAGAACGTAGTTGAAGTTGTTCCGGCACTCCTTAACACGGTAGGGTCCTGAGAACCTGTTCTGTAAAGGAGAACCTGGGATAGGGAAATAGGCAAGCACTAAGTCTCCTGGTGTAAACTTCCTTACTTTACAGTGCTGGTCGTAACGAGTCTTCATCCTCTCCTGGGCTTTCTGTAGGTTGTTGCTAGCAAAGGAATGGACCCTCTCTAGAATGTGTCGGAGATTTTGGAGATACTGGGGCACACTCTGATGCTCACTGAAGGTGTCATCACGTAGAGAATCCTTGAAAGCCTTGAGAGGTGTACGGCACTTACGTCCGTAGAGCATCTCATAAGGAGATACTCCTAGTGACTCGTTGGGAAGACTTCTGAAAATACACATGATGAGATCAATTTGCCTATCCCAATCCTTTGAGGTCTCATTACAGAACTTTTTTAAGAGTGCCTTGATGGTTTGATGACTACGCTCGAGAGAACCCTGTGAAGCAGGATGATAGGGGCTGGACAGTACCTGTTTGATGTTGAACTCCTCCAGAGTCCGTTTGAAGAGATCACTGGTGAAGTTGGTACCACAGTCGCTCTGAATCTCCCTCGGAAATCCATACTGGGTGAAGATTTTCAGTAGATTCTTCACCACTGTAGCAGCTGTAATATTTTTTACTGGAACTGCTATCGGAAATCTGGTGGTAGGACACAGGATGGTTAAGATATATGCGTTGCCTGCACTGGTCCGAGGCAAAGGACCAACGCAGTCGATAATGAGCTTGTGGAACGGTTCCTCAGGCACCTGGATGGGTATCAGTGGTGCTCTGGGAATGGAAACGTTCGGTTTCCCGGCTAACTGACACACGTGGCATAATTTGACATAATTTTTGATGTCGTTTACCATACCTGGCCAGTAGTAGTCTTGTCGAATTCCATGGTAAGTCTTGTTGAACCCATAGTGTGACAAAGCGCCGTGGGCCAGGTGTAGAATCGTGGGCCGCAGGCTGGTGGGAATCACTAGTTGTTCAACGTTTGCCCAATCGTCCTCGTCCTTCAGTTTACTGGGTCTATACCTGCGATAGAGTATTTCGTTCTCCATAAAGAACCCAGGAACACTGTCGGATTGGGTTTCAGCCTGAAAGAATAATGGTGTCAATGTAAGATCATCTCTCTGTAACTTACGGAACTCCACCGCGGTCAGGTTAGGGGGTAGTTTCGAAGGGTCCTGAGGGACAGCGGTAGCAGTAGAGTCGGCTGGCTGTGGACGTGCAGCTTGAGCACGGGTGGTCACCATAACAGGAGGAGAACCTTCATCACTCTCTTGAACCTTTACTGGGAAATGTTCAAAAATCGGGTTATCCACCACAGAGTTGCTTACCTTGGATATGTCCTTGATGATCAGGTTGTTTGGTTGTTGGTCTTCTGCCAAGTCGTTGCCCAGGAGAAGTTGCACTCCAGGCATGGGAAAAGGCTTTTCCCTGACGGCGACTTGGACTTCACCGGTCACGAAGGGACAATCCAGGTAAACTCGGGCAAGTGGATAAGGAGTTGTAGCAGTAAGGTCAGTGATGAACACAGTCTCTCCTGTGTAGGCGACGTTGGGCACAGCCGATTTCAAAACGATCGATTGTAGAGCCGCTGTGTCCCGTAGGATCTTAAGTCCGAAACGTCCCTCTGAATCTGAACCGTGGGTAGAGATAGTTCCTGGATATAGATGCTTGGTAAAGAGAGAGAGATCATTAGCATGAACACCAACATTCATTACAGGCTTACCGGACTTAGGGTGAGTAGTTTTAGACTTAGGGGGTTCGACGTTACCTTTAGATTGGGACTTACCACATTTGTCAATGGTGTGTCCATATAATCGACAATACCTGCAGTACAGTTGAGAGGTACCTTGATCTGGGCTCGCTTTCTCGTAACTGTACCAAGACTTCTTGCTGGTAGGATCTGGAGTCAGCCGGTGGATGAGGCTGTAAGTGTCAGCTGACTTCGCACACTTCACTAACTCCGTCTCTTCCTTGTCTGCTAAGTATAGGCGGACAGGAGGAGGTACACGTCTCAAAAATTCTTCAACCAGTATGAGGTTGACAAGTTCTGAAAAAGTAGAGACATGTGCTGCCTCCAGCCATTTCATGAAATATCTTTGTTTGGTGTTAGCAAATTCTAAGAAGGTGGTGGTACTTGCCTTGACGTAGTCACGAAACTTTCGTCGATAGCTTTCGGTGGAGAGAAGGTAGGCGTCCAACACAGCTTGTTTCAGGGTGGTGTAGTCGTTTTCCGAAGCCAAAGTGCTGAGTGTGACTGCTGCTCTACCTGTTAAATGTACTCTGAGAAGGGTAGCCCATTGGTCGTCAGGCCAATTAAGTTGAACAGCAAGGGTCTCAAAAGTGGTAAAGAACACATCAACCTCCGTTTCGAGGAACGGGGGCATTAACTTACTTGCATGGGAGATATTGAAACTGGGAGGAAGACTAGCTGCCGCTTGTTGGAGTTGAGCTTGGTGTGCAGCGTCCCTCGTGAGTTCTCGGTTACGACATTCTAGCATTGCTTCTGCCTGTCGTTTGTCGTGGTCGCGTTGTATCTCGAGTCGCTGTTTGTATAAGGCTAACTCACGTTCACTTTCTTCCTTCTTCAGGGCAGCTTCACGCGTTTGTTCTTCCTTTCTGAGGGCAGCTTCACGCTCTCTGATTGCAGCTTCACGCTCTCTGATTACAGCTTCACGTTCTCTGCTTGCAGCTGCTTCTTGTTGTTGCTGTAGCTCGATCTTGGCAAGTTCCAATTTGAGCTTTATCGCTCTCAAGTCATCTTTATCTGAAATAATGTACTGTTCATGAGTAGAAGAATCTATAATATCTTCCTCAGCAAGGTGATCCAGTATCATATTATTAATGGCAAATTTGTTGGCTCCATCAGGAACTTCTAAGTGATACTCATGTGCAAGAGTTAACAAATCGACCCTCTTAGCTTGACGTAAGGTCCCTATTTCTCTTTCTGGATTTGCTATGAAAGCTTGTAAGCGGAACATGGTGAAAATATAGCAAAACAAAGGAGATGAATATAGTGAGAATATGGTGAGTGTCAGAAACAGGAAACGTGGCAACTGATACCTATCCTGTGGGGAATTATTAATAATTAAAGTTAATTCAAGATGGTAAATGAATAAGGTCGCAGGAAATCTTGTACCTGGTACTCACTATGGGAGGATAAAGGCAAGAAAATCCTACTAATTAGTGAAAACTAAGTTTAAAATACAAGTGAAACACTAAATGGCTTCAAAATAAATGAGGTAGTCCAAAAAATGTAGTCATACCTTGCCAAGTCACTATAGAACATAAGCAATGGTACCCACTGAAATTGAATATGGTATTTACAGAATTAGCGAACTTTGTGCTCAAAAGAAAGAACGCCAATTCCCTACCTTTTGGTAAATACCATCAGTCTGACCGACGAGTAGGGGTGCGAGTGTCAACTGGTGACGAGAACTATCGGCGAGGTCCCAATTCGCCAATAATAGTTCGTGCTAGAGGATCTAAAGCCCTCTTTTTCCTCCTAGAGTCGGATTGCAGGACTTGGGTGCTATTGACCCGGAGACAGACCACAGTACCAGGGTACCTATGTGATAATCTGTCAAAAAGTGAGAAATATTGGGGGACAAAGATGTTAAACACGGAGGATAACACGGAAGGGGGAGACGACCAATTAAGAGTATGACTGCGGCCTACAGTCACCACGTAATCCAAAGTTGTCTCACTCTCACCATATGCTATTCCCGTAATGTACAATATACACAGCACCATATAAAATAAAGAATGATTAATGTGAATAATGGAAGCAAGGGAAATAAAGCCAAGTGTGCTTACCACAATTACCAATACCTGAGTGAAGCTCCGTGGACAGACCCCCATTTATAGTGGCTCCGTGGACAGGCCCCCATTTATATGTGACGGTAACGAGTTGGAAATGGTGGTCGGCAGTCTTCCAACTAGCAGGTGTCAGTGCTGGGCCACATATAATATATAAAAAAAGAAAAGGAAAAAAAAGAGAAAAAAAAAGAATGACTGCGTGATTGGTAATCTGTGGTAAGGTCGGAAATACGAAAGACAATAATAAAAATGGATTTTAATAACAATAAAAAAACACAAATTGAAACAAATGCAAAATCTTGGCTTACTGGTAAAAATAATAAACAATATAAACATGAAAATAGATTACGTTAATGGGGAGGAGAATTGACATACAAAAGTAAGTAAAATATGAATGCTGGAATATATGCACTAACTATAAACCTCTATTTGACCACACAAGGTGAGTCACTTAGGAGTTCACAGCTTGCGAGCACACAATATTCTGGCTGGCAGAAACGCAAGGGACTCCAACAATAACTGGTGAGGTCTTGTGATTGGCGGGGAGCCGGAGTGGAGTGTTGGTTGGCGGCCAATGAGGAAGCTGGATGGTCGCAAGTCGCTAGTTAGGCAGTGGAAGGGTTCGGCGCGTCGACCAGGTGCTGGGGGGAGGAGGGAGTTGCTGGTACGTGTGGCTATCATATACGTTTAGCCACTACAAAACGTATCTTGTATATTGATGAGGACAGGAGTGATTCGCAGAAATAGCAGGCTAAATCTCTGATAAGAGATTATCGTCACAGGCTATTACAAAATTTGGAGAAACCGGCAGGAATAAAAGGTAAGGTACTCCAGTGGATAAGGGAGTATCTAAGCAACAGGAAACAGCGTGTAACTGTGAGGGGGAGACTTCTGAGTGGCGACATGTCACCAGCGGAGTCCCACAGGACTCTGTACTTGGACCCATCCTGTTTCTAATATATGTAAACGAACTCCCAGAGGATATTGACTCATTCTTCTCAATGTTTGCTGATGATGAAAAAGTTATGAGAATTATCAAGACGGATGAAGATAGACAGAGACTACAGGACGACCTGGACAAACTGGAGGAATGGTCTAGAAAATCGTTACTAAAGTTTAATGAAGGAAAGTGTTAAGTATTGAAAGTAGGCGAAGGGAGCAGGAGGCTGAACACAAGGTACCATCTGGGTAGTGAAGTCCTGCTAGAGTCAAATAGAGAGAGATCTGGGGGTTGATACCAATCCGAACCTGTCCCCAGAGGCCCACATCTAAAGGATATCATCAGCGGCATATGCTAGATTTTCCAACATAAGAACTGCCTTTAGAAACTTATGTAAGGAATCGTTCAGAACCCTGTATACCAATTATGTCAGACCAATCCTGGAGTAAGCAGCTCCAGTCTGAGTCTATACCTAAGCAAGCACAAGGCAAAGTTAGAGAAGATTTAGAGGTATGCAACAAGATTAGTCCGAGAACTGAGAAGTATGACCTACGAGGAAGGGCTATGTATGGAAGCTCAACCTCACGTGCCTGGAAGTCAGAAATGTAAGGGGAGACATGTTCACCACCTACAAAATTCTCAGAGGAATTGATAGAGTGGACTAACTATTTAACATGGGCGGAACACGAACAAGGGGACAAAGGTGAAAACTGTGTACCCATGTGAGTCACAGAGAGATTAAAAGATTTTGTTCAGTGTCAGAGTACTTAACAAATTGAATGCACTAGGAAGTGATGTGATGTAGGCTGACTCCTTACACAGTTTCATATGTAGATATGATAGAGCCCAGTAGGCTCAGGAAGCTGTACACCAGTTGATTAACAGTTGAGAGGCGGGACCAAAGAGCCGGAGCTCAACCCACGCATAACTAGGTGAAAACATATGCACATGAGTGATAACTAAAATGTACAGGAGATAATGAGAGTATATTGAAGGTGATAACATGATACAAGATAATGACTGTTCCTCTACATGAAGTGATAACTGTGCTCCTACATGAGGTGGTGAGTGTACTCACACATGAGGTGGTGAGTTACTCAACATGAGGTGGTGAGGGTACCACACAAGATGGTGAGTGTACTCTACATGAGGTGTGAGTGCTCACACAGAGGTGGTGAGTGTACTCACACATGAGGTGGTGAGTGTACTCACACATGAGGTGGTGAGTGTACTCACACATGAGTTGGTGAGTGTACTCACACATGAGTGGTGAGTGTACTCACACATGAGGTGGTGAGGTACTCACACAGAGGTGGTAGTGTACTCACACATGAGGTGGTGAGTGTACTCACACATGAGGTGGTGACAGGTATAGAGTCATAATTTGCACACGATGTAGGGACTCCACATCTTCATGAGGTGATGTTAACTCATCAATATGAGGTGAGGGTGAGGTATTACACATAGCACGTAGAGAGACATGGCACTAGTTAAAAAAACGACTTTACTATGAGGATACCAAGCAGTGAGTGTACCTAGCAGTGAGTGTACCTAGCAGTGAGTGTACCTAGCAGTGAGTGTACCTAGCTGGTGTGTACCTAGCAGTGGTGTACCTAGCAGTGAGGTACCTAGCAGTGAGTGTACCTAGCAGTGAGTGTGTGTGTGTACCTAGCAGTGAGTGTACCTAGCAGTGAGTGTACCTAGCAGAGAGTGTACCTAGCTGTGTGTGTACCTAGCTGTGTGTGTACCTAGCAGTGAGTGTACCTAGCTGTGTGTGTACCTAGCTGTGTGTGTACCTAGCTGTGTGTGTACCTAGCTGTGTGTGTACCTAGCAGAGAGTGTCTAGCTGTGTGTGTCTAGCAGTGAGTGTACCTAGCTGTGTGTGTACCTAGCAGTGAGTGTACCTAGCAGTGAGTGTACCTAGCTGTGTGTATACCTAGCAGTGAGTGTACCTAGCTGTGTGTGTATCTAGCAGTGAGTGTACCTAGCTGTGAGTGTACCTAGCAGTGAGTGTACCTAGCTGTGTGTGTACCTAGCAGTCAGTGTACCTAGAAGTGTGTGTACCTAGCAGTGAGTGTACCTAGCTGTGTGTACCTAGCTGTGAGTGTACCTAGCAGTGAGTGTACCTAGCAGTGAGGTACCTAGCAGTGAGTGTACCTAGCTGTGAGTGTACCTAGCAGTGAGTGTACCTAGCTGTGTGTGTACCTAGCAGTGGGTGTACCTAGCAGTGAGTGTATCTAGCAGTGAGTGTACCTAGCAGTGAGTGTACCTAGCAGTGAGTGTACCTAGCAGTGAGTGTACCTAGCAGTGAGTGTACCAAGCTGTGTGTGTACCTAGCTGTGTGTGTAACTAGCTGTGAGTGTACCTAGCAGTGAGTGTACCTAGCTGTGTGTGTACCTAGCAGTGAGTGTACCTAGCTGTGAGTGCACCTATCAGTGAGTGTGCCTAGCTGTGTATGTACCTAGCGGTCAGTGTACCTAGCTGTGTGTGTACCTAGCAGTGAGTGTACCTAGCTGTGTGTGTACCTAGCAGTCAGTGTACCTAGCTGTGTGTGTACCTAGCAGTGAGTGTACTTAGCTGTGTGTGTACCGAGCTGTGAGTGTACCTAGCTGTGAGTGTACCTAGCAGTGAGTGTACCTAGCTGTGTGTGTACCTAGCTGTGTGTGTACCTAGCTGTGTGTGTACCTAGCTGTGAGTGTACCTAGCTGTGTGTGTACCTAGCTGTGTGTGTACCTAGCTGTGAGTGTACCTAGCAGTGAGTGTACCTAGCTGTGTGTGTACCTAGCAGTGAGTGTACCTAGCTGTGAGTGCACCTAGCAGTGAGTGTGCCTAGCTGTGTGTGTACCTAGCAGTCAGTGTACCTAGCTGTGTGTGTACCTAGCAGTGAGTGTACCTAGCTGTGTGTGTACCTAGCTGTGAGTGTACCTAGCTGTGAGTGTACCTAGCTGTGAGTGTACCTAGCAGTGAATGTACCTAGCTGTGTGTGTACCTAGCTGTGAGTGTACATAGTTGTGAGTGCACCTAGCTGTGAGTGTACCTAGCTTTGTTTACCTACTGTGAGTGGACCTAGCTGTGTTTACCTAGCTGTGAGTGTACCTAGCTGTGAGAGTACCTAGCTGTGAGTGTACCTAGCTGTGTGTGTACCTAGCTGTGTGTGTACTTAGCTGTGAGTGTACCTAGCTGTAGTGTACATAGCTGTGAGTGTACCTAGCTGTGAGAGTACCTAGCTGTGAGTGTACTTAGCGGTGTGTACCTAACTGTGAGTGTACCTAGCTGTGACTATACCTAGCTGTGAGTGTACTAGCTGTGTACTCACCTATTTGTACTCACCTATTTGTGCTTGCGGGGGTTGAGCTTTGGCTCTTTGGTCCCGCCTCTCAACTGTCAATCAACTGGTGTACAGATTCCTGAGCCTACTGGGCTCTATCATATCTACACTTGAAACTGTGTATGGAGTCAGCCTCCACCACATCACTGCCTAATGCATTCCATCCGTTAACTACTCTGACACTGAAAAAGTTCCTTCCAACGTCTCTGTGGCTCATGTGGGTACTCAGTTTCCACCTGTGTCCCCTTGTTCGCGTCCCCCCAGTGTTGAATAGTTTGTCCTTGTCTACCCGGTCGATTCCTCTGAGGATTTTGTAGGTTGTGATCATATCCCCCTTACTCTTCTGTCTTCCAGTGTCGTAAGGTGCATTTCCCGCAGCCTTCCTCGTAACTCATGCCTCTTAGTTCTGGGACTAGTCTAGTGGCATACCTTTGGACTTTTTCCAGCTTCGTGTACTCACCTAATTGTATTCACCTAATTGTGCTTGCGGGGGTTGAGCTTTGGCTCTTTGGTCCCGCCTCTCAACTGTCAATCAACTGGTGGACAGATTCCTGAGCCTGCTGGGCTCTATCATATCTACATTTAAAACTGTGTATGGAGTCAGCCTCCACCACATCACTGCCTAGTGCATTCCATTTACTAACTACTCTGACACTGAAAAAATTCTTTCTAATGTCTCTGTGGCTCATTTGGGTACTCAGCTTCCACCTGTGTCCCCTTGTTCGCGCTCCTCCAGTGTTGAATAGTTCATCCTTGTTTACCCGGTCAATTCCCCTGAGGATTTTGTAGGTTGTGATCATGTCCCCCTTACTCTTCTGTCTTCCAGTGTCGTAAGTTGCATTTCCCACAGCCTTTCCTCATAACTCATGCCTCTTAGTTCTGGGAACTAGTCTAGTAGCATACCTTGGACTTTTTCCAGCTTCGCCTTGTCCTTGACAAGGTACGGGCTCCATGCTGGGGCCGCGTACTCCAGGATTGGTCTTACATATGTGTACCTAGTACTCTAGACTGTGTGTATACCTAGCAGTGTGTGTACTTAGCTGTGTGTACCTAGCTGTGTGTGTACCTAGCTGTGAGTGTACCTAGCTGTGAGTGTACCTAGCTTTGAGTGTACCTAGCTGTGAGTGTACCTAGCTGTGAGTGTACCTAGCTGTGAGACCTAGCTGTGAGGTACCTAGTGTACCTAGCTGTGAGTGTACCTTTCTGTGAGAGTACCTAGCTGAGAGAGTACCTAGCTCTGAGAGTACCTTGCTGTGTGTGTACCTAGCTGTGGGTGTACCTTGCAGTGAGTGTACCATGCTGTGAGAGTACCTAGCTGTGAGTGTACCTAGCTGTGAGTGTACCTATCTGGTGAGTGTACCTGTCTGTGAGAGTACCTATGTGTATGTATATGTCTTACGTGTGTGTACCTAGCTGTGTGTACCTAGCTGTGAGAGTACCTAGCTGTGAGTGTACTTAGCTGTGTGTACCTAGCTGTGAGTGTACCTAGCTGTGAGTGTACCTAGCTGTGAGTGTACCTAGGTGTGAGAGTACCTAGCTGTGGTGTACCTAGCAGTGAGTGTACCTAGCTGTGGAGTGTACCTAGTGTACCTAGCTGTGAGTGTATCTAGCTGTGAGTGTACCTAGCTGTGAGTGTACCTAGCAGTGAGTGTACCTAGCTGTGAGTGTACCAAGCTGTGAGAGTACCTAGCTGGTGAGTGTACCTAGCTGTGTGTACCTAACTGTGAGTGTACCTAGCTGTGACTATACCTAGCTGTGAGTGTACCTAGCTGTGTGTGTACCTAGCTGTGAGTGTAAGTAGCTGTGTGTAATAGCTGTGAGTGTACCTAGCTGTGAGTGTACCTAGCTGGGAGTGTACATAGCTGTGAGTGGACCTCGCTGTGTGTGTACCTAGCTGAGTGGAGTGTGTACTTAGCTGTGTGTACCTAGCTGTTGAGTGTACCTAGCTGTGAGTGTACTTAGCTGTGAGTGTAC
>WNGS01159589.1:10516-23695 GCA_020271785.1 Procambarus virginalis
ACACACACACACACACACACAACACACACACACACACACATACCTCGTAAACAAACACGGCCCCGTTATAGGAGACATAAAGGAGACGACGAGACGCTGCTGCCATCTGTTGGCGGTGGAAATAGTTATCTTGAGATGATCTTGAGGTTATCTTGAGATGATTTCGGGGCTTTAGTGTCCCGCGGCCCCGGTCCTCGACCAGATCTCACCCCCAAGGAAGCAGCCCGTGACAGCTGACTAACACCCAGGTACCTATTTTACTGCTAGGTAACAGGAGCATAGGGTGAAAGAAGAAACTCTGCCCATTGTTTCTCGCCGGCGCCTGGGATCGAACCAGGACCGCAGGATCACAAGTCGAGCGTGCTCTCCGCTAGGCCGACCGGCTCCCCAAGGACACACCGCGCCACGTAACTGCCAAACCGCCGTCAACCGCCGCCACGCCAATAACCGCCGGTAACCGCCATAACCGCCAGTAACGCCGCCTACATGGTTGTGTTTACCCCTACCTGACATACACCTTGACAACGACGATGACGAAAGCTGCGACTGCCTTCAGTGACGTGGCAAACACAAGTGACTTGCTTATACTGACAGCGGGCCTGAAGGCTGAGTGGACAGCGCTCGGGATTCGTAACCCTGAGGTTCCGGGTTCGATCCCCCGCGGAGGCGGAAAGAAATGACCAGTTTCTTTCATCTTGATGCCCTTTGTTACCTAGCAGTCAATAGGTACCTGGAAGTTAGACAGCTGCTACGGGCTGCTTCCTAGGGGGTGTGTAACAAAAAGGAGGCCTGGTCGAGGACCGGGCCGCGGGGACTCAAAGCCACGAAATCAAGATAACCTCCGATACTATTGTAATGAATATTCAGTTTCCTTACCGATAACTGCCTTACCCGACCACGAAATCAAGATAACCTCCAGATACTATTGTAATGAATATTCAGTTCCCTTACCGATAACTGCCTTACCCGACCACGAAATCAAGATAACCTCCAGATACTATTGTAATGAATATTCAGTTCCCTTACCGATAACTGCCTTACCCGACGGCCAATAAGCAACAAGCATTACCTGCAAAGCAAAGAACATGAATTAGTGAACCGATGAAAGAGAAGCAACAAATATCTGCAGGCGAAGAGTCACAATAACGTGGCTGAAGTATGTTGACCAGACCACACACTAGAAGTTGAAGGGACGACGACGTTCGGTCCCTCACAAGCGACTTGAGAATGGTCCAGGACGGATCGAAACGTCGTCGTCCCTTCAACTTCTAGTGTGTGGTCTGGTCAACAAATATCTTGTGAAAATTTGAGTTAGATACAAATGAGGGCACAGGGTGGGGGGGGGGGGGCACGTTAAGTTTCGAATATTAACATTATTTATGATCAATACATAAATTTTAGAACTCGGCTGGTGAGCTGCAACAAAATCTATTTCAATCCACACAGGTTACTAAAGGTGTCCCAGCTGCGACTGGGTGTTGATCAGGATACCTGATCAACCAGGCTGTGATTCATACGTCAGGCTGCGAGCAGCCGCGTCAAACAGCCTGGTTGACCAGTCCAGCAACGAGGTGGCCTTGGGCCAGATTCACGAAGCAGTTACGCAAGTACTTACGAACCTGTACATCTTTTCTCTATCTTTGACGGCTTTGTTTACAATTATTAAACAGTAATGAGCTCTGAAGCACCAGGAGGCTGTTTATAACAATAACAACAGTTGATTGGGAAGTTTTCATGCTTGTAAACTGTTTAATAAATGTAAACAAAGCCGTCAAAGATTGAGGAAAGATGTACACGTTCGTAAGTACTTGCGTAACTGCTTCGTGAATCTGACTCCTGGTTGACGACCGGGCCGCGGGGACGCTAAGCCCCGGAACAACTCCAAGGTAACTCCAAGGTAGGTACAAGTGACAAGATGTATTCCTCCAAGGAGTGCCGGACCAACCAGGCTGTGGTGGGTATGTGGGCCTGCGGGCCACTCCAAGCAACAGCCTGGTGGACCAAACTCTCAAAAGTCGAGCCTGGCCTCGGGCCGGGCTTGGGGAGTATTAGAACTCCCAGAACCCCATCAAGCAGATATCAACCAGGTATGGACAACCTATTGCTGGTTCTCTCTCTCTAGCCAGGTGGGTATTCTCGCTATTGGGGACCGTTATACATGCTGCTATGGCGGAGTGTTCACTCACGATGTGAGTAACGTTGCCCAATAAACTATCATTCCGGGGCAAAATCTTCTCTTATAGATACCGTGATTGGCAGTTAAAACATCCAGTTACCTGGCTCCTGTGACAGGTAAGTCTACTACGGGCTCACCATAGCCCGTGCTACTTGCCCCGCTCCTGTGACAGGTAAGTCTACTACGGGCTCACCATAGCCCGTGCTACTTGCCCCGCTCCTGTGGCAGGTAAGTCTACTACGGGCTCACCATAGCCCGTGCTACTTGCCCCGCTCCTGTGGCAGGTAAGTCTACTACGGGCTCACCATAGCCCGTGCTACTTGCCCCGCTCCTGTGCCAGGTAAGTCCACTACGGGCTCACCATAGCCCGTGCTACTTGCCCCGCTCCTGTGCCAGGTAAGTCCACTACGGGCTCACCATAGCCCGTGCTACTTGCCCCGCTCCTGTGCCAGGTAAGTCCACTACGGGCTCACCATAGCCCGTGCTACTTGCCCCGCTCCTGTGCCAGGTAAGTTACGGGCTCACCATAGCCCGTGCTACTTGGAACTTGTTCCGAGTAGCTGAATCTATAACAACAACAACATCCTTCCACGTGTATATAGCCACACCGGCCTAATGCTTTATCCTGATAATTCTCTCGTCTAAAAGCTCTCTTTTTAACCCTTAGTCCGGTCCCTCAAATTACTCAAATCTACTCAACTACCCAAATCTACCCAGCTACCTAAATCTACCCAAAGCTTCCTAGCATTACCTAGGTAATGAACTAGGATATATTTACTCACTAATATAATGGTGCCGAATGTTAAATGAGAAAAACATAATTTTTCCTCTGACATAATATCATTTGATAACGAAATTAGACAAAACTAAGCAGCAGGTGACGCCACAGGAAGTCGACGATCCAAGCGGCAATGTTGTGGCTTTGGGTAATTAGATGGACCCAAATTTCGTTATAAAATTATATTATTCGAGCGTAAAAAAAAATGTTTTTGTCATGTTCAACATTCGGCACCAACATTATAGTGAGTAAATCTAGCATAGTTCTTCATTACTTACGTAATGCTAGGGAGCTTTGGGGAGCTTTGGAAAGCTTTGGGTAGCTTTGGCGAAGCTTTGGGGAAGCTTTGGGGAAGCTTTGTTTAGCTTTGGGTAGCTTTGCGTAGCTTTGGGGAAACTTTGGGTAGCTTTGGGGAAGCTTTAGAAAGCTTTGGGTAGCTTTGGGGAAGCTTTGTTTAGCTTTGGAAAGCTTTGGGGAGCTTTGTTTAGCTTTGAGTAGTTTTGGAAAGCTTTGGGTAATTCGAGGGACCGTCTTAGCCTACTGGAACGTGCAGCAGCCTATCCACACCACAAACGTAGTATGGGTGACACGTTATGCTGATCAGTAAAGAGTTCTGGCCCATTGGTGGAGAGAGAGAGGGGGGGGAGGGGGATGAGCACCGCCCCAGAACTGACCTGAACCAAAACAAAACTATAATGAATGGAAGACAATAATGGGATGCAAATTACCAGCTTTATACGTCAGGTCTAATAATCCAGCGCCATGTATCACCACACCCTACGTCAGCCTCGGAGCACCGCCACCACCACCACCAGCTCAACACTCCCTGCACAGCTGCCTTGTGGCGGCTCCGAGGACCGAACCCCACAACGTTGGTGAGAGGGAGTTGGTACACGAGCTATACTGAGGGTTGGCTGCGAGTGTACGACCCCGGATTGACGCATTTCCCTAAACAACACCCAAACCACCATCCACCATTCCTCAGTCTCCTCTCAACCACTGAGGATATAAAACAGACTCAGAGATTTTATATATATTTATATATAAAATGTAAGGTCAACCGATCACGTGAAGACTTTGGCACACAGTTGGCTACACACTCATCCTCTTCCTTATATGATTGTTACGTAATGTTGTTAGTGAATAAAGGCTATTCCTACTGATGCATATAACAGGCTCATGAAATAAATGGGCTTCAAGAAGTAGGTTTCAACTGAGCTAAGGTAGGATTACAGCTCTTGCTTGCAGTTCTACCAGGTTCCTTATATGTTAAGTTTCAAAGTACATTATCGTGAGTTTCTAGGAGCAGGTTTCCACTGAGCTGAGGTAGGATAACAGCTCTAGCTGGCAGTTTCACTAGGCACGTCATTTGACAGCCCTTATGAACCGTAGTCTTAGTTTAACAAAACAAGAGAGGGGGGTAGGGAGCCATATAGATGGGCCTACACAGAGGCGCCACCACAGCCACCTGCCCATAATGCTATATAGTTCCCTCAGTGTGAGAGCAGTTACAGTACTGCTCTTGTGGCAGGTAAGTTCACTACGGGCTCACCATAGCTCGTGCTACTTGCAACTTTTTGTTCCCAGTAGGTGAATCTTCAACACCACCACGAGAGCAGTGAACAAAACACAGCTAGGCCCCAGGTGCTGCTACCTACATGTTTACCATGTTAAAGTTACCCCTAGACACGAGGCGAAGCACTAGGCAGCACACCCAGATGGGGTCACACACACACACACACACACACACACACACACACACACACACACACACACACACACACACACACACACACACACAACACAACACAACACAACACAACACACACACACACACACACAGAGGTTGGTGGCAGCTGGTGATTAGATTACCACTCTCCCCCCTCTCCACAACTCCGGAAGCTCTACTGATAACCACAACCGCACATGTGATAACTACCAAACTGGTATGGTCGGGGCCCAAGTAGCATGTTAGCTTCATCTAGCCGCTCCAAGCAACAGCCTGGTGGACCAAACTCTCACAAGTCAAGCCTGACCTCGGGCCGGGCTTGGGGGGAGTAGAACAACTCCCAGAACCTCATCAACCAGGTATTAACAAGACCTTAACCACGGGGTGTGGCTGTGGAGCGTGGTGTTGTAGTCCACATCTTCTGTACACCAGTTGATTTGACAGTTGAGAGGCGGGACCAAAGAGCCAGAGCTCAACCCCCCGCAAGTACAACTAGTTGAGTACATCTGGCCGCCTGGGTGCCCACACATCCTCCAATTATCACTCTTCCCACCTTCATCCAGACTATTTGGCCTTGTATTCATATTGTCTCAGGATTTATCTAATTACTATATCATCTTTACCTATATATCTACTATATAGGTAAACCTCTATACCTCTAGAGGTAAACCTGTTACCTCTATACCTACTCTCTGAAGGTAAAGGAAAATTAGGATTAAAGACCTGCCCGAAACGCTATGCGTGCTAGTGGCTGTACAAGAATAACAACTCTTGTATGTATAAAATAAATAAATAAATAAATAAATAAATAAATAAATTATTTGCAGAGGTTTTGGATTTGTTTCTTTCATTTGTAACTCGATATTAAATTATCTTATTTCTTGGACGTCTTTCCGTTCTTTTCATAATTCTCAGTGTTAGTTCAGGTCGCCCTCCGTGACCTCCCTCTCTGGCCTGTGTACCCACTCTCCTGGCCTGTGTACCCACTCTCCTGGCCTGTGTACCCACTCTCCTGGCCTGTGTACCCACTCTCCTGGCCTGTGTACCCACTCTCATGGCCTGTGTACCCACTCTCCTGGCCTGTGTACCCACTCTCCTGGCCACCTTTCATATTGAAATAAGCTTAGTGAGCTATAAATATATACAAAGGGACGAGGTAGCTCAAGCTATTCTCACCCCGTTTGGGGGAAGTTTGCGCTACCTTACCTTAAGGTTACCTTACCTTGTACCACCTTGAGGTTACCTTAATTTGTAAGTAGTAAGTACTAAGTAAGTACTTTGTAAGTTCTTTGTAAGAACTTGAGTTACCACTACCTGGTTGATACCTGGTTGATGGGGTTCTGGGAGTTCTTCTACTCCCCAAGCCCGGCCCGAGGCCAGGCTCGACTTGTGAGAGTTTGGTCCACCAGGCTGTTGCTGGGAGCGGCTCGCAGGCCCACATACCCACCACAGCCTGGTTGGTCCGGCACTACTTGAAGAAAAGTCTAGTTTTCTCTTGAAAATAAACCGTTTATGTAATCCTTTCCCTGTACGGTCGTCGGGGTTCTCTAAGTCTGACCTTAACTTTCTCACAGGGACATGGAGAAGGGGGGGGGGGAGGGAGGGATGTATTTTATGTAGGATGTATTTTACTGTATTTTACAGTCTCAATAAACGCACTTGAACGTAGCGGTACATATTCTTTACGCTTCAGCATTTAGTAGTGAATAGCGGCCGTGTATAACTTTCTGAGAGCTTAGAACTCAATGAACTTTCAGAGAACTAAATAAAGTTCAGTGCTGTTTCCAGGGAATGTTTGATAATTCATAGTTTACTTTGTCGGTCAATGTTCCTCCTCCCTTCCCACATGTGCTGTGAACACATTACTGGAATTAATGTTTGTTTTCGGGGATCAACGTCGCGTTCATCCCTGAAAACCAACGCCAGGTAACGTACAGTAACCATACGCGACGTGTGTTACGTCACCGTGACGTCACGAGGTGTGTGTGACGCCACAGTGACGTCACGAGGTGTGTGTGACGCCACAGTGACGTCACGAGGTGTGTGTGACGCCACAGTGACGTCACGAGGTGAATGTGACGTCACAGTGACGTCACGAGGCCAGGTGTGCCGCTGTCATCAGTTCATTTACTGTTGCGTCAGTTAAAGAGTCCCGGGGCCTGCCTGCGTCTCACCAGCCTCAGCGGAGTCACGACCCGATACCCTGTTAATCGGATAAATGATTCATTAATTCCGGTTAATGGAACGTCTGAGATATGGTTCTGCGCGAGCCTGGGGCGTCTAGGGACGCGTGTTCGAGCCCATTACATTGCCTCAACATTTGTCTTGTGATTTCAGCGAGTTGTAATTGAATAATGGTTTGTTTTGCTGTAATAATGTCTAAACAAGACAAAGTGTACCTGTAGTCGCCTTCCAGAGTTGTCTGGTGATAACACCACCACTCAGACTATTGCTTGCAGCTGCTTGCACGCGTGCCTGCCTACATATCCATTACAACCCGGCTCTTCTTGCAGGAACTTGAAACTCAACACGAGAGAAGAGCAATGAGGGGGAGGAATGGGGCGTGGGAGGGGAGGAATGGGGCGTGGGAGGGAGGAGTGGGGGCGTGGGAGGGGAGGAGTGGGGGCGTGGGAGGGGAGGAATGGGGCGTGGGAGGGGAGGAATGGGGCGTGGGAGGGGGAGAGGGAAGGAAGGGGCGTGGGAGAGAGGAGACAGGAGGAAAGAGAGTGTGGGAGAGAGAAGAGTATAGAGAGAGAGGACAATACACAAACACCCCGTACAAGATCACCAAACACCAAACACAACACACAAACACCACCCAAGAACTGGCCGGTAAAAGTTAAAGACCACCCGACTTTTAAGAGCGCGCGCTCGCGCTCTCCCTCAACACACACACACACACAGTAATCACTGCTCACAAACATCACCTCAACAACATATCCTCACCTCCAAGCAACCTCCCCCCCCCCCACCAGAACACCCTCTCTCACTCTCTCTAAACATACCCCCTACACTTCTACCCCCCCCCCCTTCCCTACCCCCTATACTAATCCACCATACCCCTATACCCCTAACACCCCACTATGCCCATGGTTAGGTTAGATTAGGTTCTCATTTTTTAACGTGTCTTGAGTACCTGGAATTTATCACTGTTAAACATCATGTTATNATAGAAAAGTAGCTGCTAAGTGTTCCCATTACACTCCTACGTTTCAATAGGAATATTTTGCACTTCCCGCCATGCCTGGTAGTCTCGCAAGAAATTATTTCTGTGAGCAGATTTGAAACCCGTGTGTGTAATATCTTCAAGGTGTAAATTATGGGTTCTGTCTCGCCTGTGCTAAAAAGAAGTACAATTTGAGTGATTTTAAACAGCACTAATAATCTGGAAGGGTGAAGCCCTGCTGGTCAGCCCACACCACACGCTGCTCACCTCACATCCTTCCCTACCTTCCTCCCTCTCCTTCCTTCCTTGCCTCCCTAGGAGTCAAGTGGGGGAGCGAGTATTAGACTTGTGACTGCTGCTTCTCTGACGAGCACCTTCCTACCGCACAAGATGCTCTCTCTCCACCCGGTACCGGTGCTGCCAAAGTTTCTCACCACCACCCGCACGCCCACCCGCACGCCCACCCGCACGCCTACAAGGCCACGGTGTCCCTCCCTGTCACTGTGGCACTCTTGACACCGTGCATGGCACTCATGGCACTCCACTGTGCCATGAGGCACATGGGAGACACTCCCATGTGCCATGGCACTCCACATGGCACATGGGAACCGGTCGGCCGAGCGGACAGCACACTGGACTTGTGATCCTGTGGTCCTGGGTTCGATCCCAGGCGCCGGCGAGGAACAATGGGCAAAATTTCTTTCACCCTATGCCCCTGTTACCTAGCAGTAAAATAGGTACCTGGGTGTTAGTCACGGGCTGCTTCCTGGGGGTGGAGGCCTGGTCGAGGACCGGGCCGCGGGGACACTAAAGCCCCGAAATCATCTCAAGATAACCTCAAGAAACCTCGCTGTTCTGATATAATTTTGAGTTGTGGGGGAAGAGGAGAGGAAGGGCGGGGGGGGGAGGAGAAGAAAGAGAAGGAAACTATCAGGGGAAAGTGCCAAGCCATTACGACTATATAGCACTGGGAAAAAATCAGGTAAAGGATTAGGGATGGGACGGGGGTACGGAATGGTGGCCAACCACTTGGACGGTCGGGGATTGAGCGCCGACCTGCAGGAAGCGAGACCGTGGGCGCGCCCGAGCGAGCACAAGTGGTCGGTCGGGCGGAGGAGAGATATAACATTCATGGATACACTGCCCCAGGACGTGTTGAACCCCCTCCCCCCCTCCCCCAGCTCACCCCCCCCCCTGCCTTAACTTTGTATAGTGAGGGTATCACGCCATCACCCCCCCCCCCGGCCCCCCCCGGCCCGCACCCACCACCACCTGCAGTGTGTGACCCACCACCACCACCACAATCCACCCACCACCACCACCACTACCACCACCACCACAATCCACCCACCACCACTACCACCACCACCACAATCCACCCACCACCACCACCACAATCCACCACCACCACCACCACAAGGAAATGGTTAAATGCAGGTTAGTATTGTAAATGAGTAGCCCCGTGTCTGGTGTAAAACTTCAATAACCTTCCAGCCACACACGCACACACATTTCGCGGCTGAGTGGACAGCGCTCTGGGGTCGTAGTCCTAAGGGCCCGGGTTCGATCCCCAGCGGAGGGAGAAACAAAATGGGCACAGTTTCTATCACCCTGATGCTCCTGTTACCTAGCAGTAAATAAATACCTGGGAGTTAGACAGCTGCTATGGCTGCTTCCTGCGCATGTATATATGTGTGTGTGTGTGTGTGTGTGTGTGTGTGTGTGTGTGTGTGGTGTGTGTGTGTGTGTGTGTGTGTGTGTGTGTGTGTGTGTGTGTGTGTGTGTATGTGTATGTGTATGTGTGCGTGTGCGTGTGTGTGTGTTAAGAGAAATATATGTAGTAGACATAATAGAGGAAAATAGATTGGTTTTAAACACAGGGCCCAAGAGCTAATAGCTCGATTCTTCAGGCATAAATGGTTAAGTACACACACACCCCTCCCGTTGAGAGGCGGGACCAAAGAGCCAAAGCTCAACCCCCGCAAGCACAACAAGGCGAGTACAACAAGGTGAGTACATGCGCGCGCGCTTGCTGCTTCACTCCCCGCCTCCCTCCATAATCCCCACCCTGGAAAATCTTACAAGTTTCAGACCGGGACATTTCTGAAATTTCCAGGAAATGACGAAGTTGTCACCTGAATTTGACACCCAGTTACACTTCCTCCATCACCACACGCCCCCCACACACACCTGACACACGCCTGACACATGACCCGCACACACGCCCCCCCCCCCCCCACACACGCCTGACACACGCCTGACACATGACCCCCACACACGCCCCCCACACACATCCCCCCCACACACGCCTGACACATGACCCCCACACGCCTGATACACGCCTGACACATGACCCCCACACACGCCTGATACACGCCTGACACATGACCCCCACACACACCTGACACACGCCTGACACATGACCCCCACACACGCCTGATACACGCCTGACACATGACCCCCACACACGCCTGATACACGCCTGACACATGACCCCCACACACACCTGACACACGCCTGACACATGACCCCCACACACGCCTGATACACGCCTGACACATGACCCCCACACACGCCTGATACACGCCTGACACATGACCCCCACACACACCTGACACACGCCTGACACATGACCCGCACACACGCCCCCCCCCACACACGCCTGACACACGCCTGACACATGACCCCCACACACGCCCCCACACACATCCCCCCACACACGCCTGACACATGACCCCCACACACGCCCCTCACACACATCCCCCCCACACACCTGACACACGCCTGACACATGACCCCCACACACGCCTGACACACGCCCCCCACAAGGTAGGGTTAATGCTATCGCTACCTTGGTGCTTGATACCTGCTTGAGCGCTCCCTATCACCCTCCTTACCTTGCGGTTACCTTGCGATGATTCAGGCCTTAAAAATAGCCTTTTCTAAAGTCCAGTAAGGCATTATTGGACTTCAAACAGACCAGTAAATAGGAGCTGCCTCGTATGGGCCAATAGGCCTTCTGCAGTTGCCTTGTTCTTATGTTCAGTCAGAAGTGGCCTGGCTGTGAGATGCTTCAGGCTGCCGCCCACAGCCGCTTCTGACCCTGGTGGGAAAGGCAGACTCATCTAGAAATAATGGCTGTAAGATCTTGGGTGACTGTAAGATTCAGTATTAAGTTAGCAAGGGGTCGGTGATATGTCAGGCGGGCACCTTCACCTGTGCAGTAATTCAGAATTCTGTCAGTGACTCGGGTTATATTTGGCGTCTTGGGGTTAAGTAGTGTGAGCTGGCCAAAGTTCTCTATTGTGGCTTAAATTCCAGGTTGAGCTCAGGAAATAAATGTGTCAATTTGATAAATGTGTCTTTTTATCTGTCCTTTTAAAGTCATCAGTCACACTCAATTCAGACTCGGTTCACAATCGACTTGAGAATGGTCCAGGACGGACCGAAACGTCGTCGTCTCTTCACCTTCTAGTGTGTGGTCTGGTAAACAGTTATTGAAGACTGTGGTGGGTCTGATTACCTTGGGTGATTTCGGGCCTCAACGTCCCCTGAGGCCCGGTCCTCAACGAGGCCCTCCTGGTTGCTGGACTGGTCAGCCAATTTTTGGTTGATTAGGCATCCTTTGGAGGAGTTTACCAAGTTCTTTCTTGAAGCCTGTGAGGGGTCGTCCATTCCGAGAGGTCAGTTATCTTGGCTATCTTGAGGCAAGATAGTGGGGATAGCAAGCACAGGGGTGGTAAGGACGGGAGAAGGTTAACTATCAATACAGCAGTTGGCCAAAAACGAGCCAATAGCTGAAGGAGACGGCAGGCAGTGTGTGTAGGGGTCCAGCCATCATAGTGAATCAAGCAGCTCATGTCACACGGGATATTCAGGTCTACCACACACCCTGAGATGAGGGGGGGGGCTGACCCCGCCCTGGGCGTGGGCGACCAACCTTCCCTTAGTCTCCACACACCCTGGGCGTGGGCGGGGAATGAGAGCGTTATAGTGGGCGTGGGCGGCCGAACTTTCCGAATGCAGCCACTCTTGACAGATGTAGAAGCGGTCCTTGTGCCTCTCTAGCCCATAATCGCCATTCCTCCTGCCCCGCCTCCCGACTTATTTTAATAAATATAGTGATGGAGAGTTAGTTGACCAAGGATGGAGACCAACCAGGAGGTCTGGCCACAGCAAGGCAATTAAAGTTTAGGGTAACTTAGTTACCCTAAACGACAGATAAGTTCCCTTATCTGGCGTGTGATCCAGCACACGCCAGATAAGGGAAGGTGTTGCTGTGTGGTGGGCGGCGGTGTTGCTGTGTGGTGGTGGGCGGCGGTGTTGCCGCGTGTGGTGGGCGGCGGTGTTGCCGCGTGTGGTGGGCGGCGGTGCTGCTGTGTGGTGGTGGGCGGCGGTGTTGCTGTGTGGTGGTGGGCGGCGGTGTTGCCGCGTGTGGTGGGCGGCGGTGTTGCCGCGTGTGGTGGGCGGCGGTGTTGCTGTGTGGTGGTGGGCGGCGGTGTTGCTGTGTGGTGGTGGGCGGCGGTGTTGCCGCGTGTGGTGGGCGGCGGTGTTGCCGCGTGTGGTGGGCGGCGGTGTTGCTGTGGTGGTGGGCGGCGGTGTTGCCGCGTGTGGTGGGCGGCGGTACTGCCGCGTTCGTGTTCAAAACTGGTAGTTTTCAAATATACATTAACCTCATCATAAACTAGAATGTGTTGCATAGTTAGGTCTAGGTTAGGTGAGGTAGTTAGGTTCTGGTGACCAATATTGGTATGTGCAGAAGGTAGATAAAACATTCAGAAAGCCGTTAATTGAAGATTAGGTGAAGAGAGCCCAGCTGGAGGACCCCCCCCCCCCCACACGTCGTCCGTGGAGGCGCCTGGCAAGTGCTTCCATTCATGAAGGGTTTGGCCGGTGGATTAACCAGCATTTGCCCTTTGTTGGTGAGGACGGCAGGTCGAGGAGGCTTCGCGTTAATACTAGAGGAAGAGGCTTCTCCTAGTGGAAATTACGGGCTCACTATAGCCCGTGCTACATGGACACTTCGGTCTGAGTAGCTAAATCTGAAACAACATCATCCTAGTGGACACCGCTCCTGTGCCAGGTAAGTTACGGGCTCACCATAGCCCGTGCTGCTTGCCCCACTCCTGTGCCAGGTAAGTTACGGGCTCACCATAGTCCGTGCTACTTGGAACTTGTTCCGAGTAGCTGAATCTATAACAGCATCATCATCCTAGCGGAGTATAATAATAATAATAATAATATGTTTATTCAGGAAAGGTACATACATAGAGAGATTTATACATAAGTGGATCAATTTATAGATAGAGCTAGTACATACAATGCCTCAA
>WNGS01159591.1:10346-22465 GCA_020271785.1 Procambarus virginalis
GACATGTCTCTTGAGGATATGTTCATTTTAGGAGACAAACTCACTGTCGTTTTGTGAAGAGGTATTTACCCTCACCAATTTCAAGGTTCAACATCATGATCACCTTAGGGAAAAGCTCAATTATATTGGAGCTCTATGTAACTTCTGCAACCTTCGCCACAAGAATGCTCTAGAGAGTTTAGTCCTAATTGCTCACAATATGTCTTACGACATGGCTTAATTTTGAGGGAGTTTGCCATGGGTTCAAATATTAGAGCAATATCCTCATGAGGCAGGGAACTAAATATCTTAAGGTGGAAATAGGCAACCTTAAATTTCTTGATTCACTGGCTTTTATTACAGGCAGTCTTTCGTCCCTAGCAAAGACCCACATTGATTCAGCCAGCCCCTTAACATTCACTCACTCAATGATAGAAGGTTTACCTGAAGAGAATCACCACCTACTCTTAATGGGTAAGCAGTTTTTCCCTTATGAATATGTCACAAAATCAGCTGCTTTAATGATGCAACACTTCCCCCTATTGAAATGTTTTACAGCTCCCTAAACAATCAACCATCACCTTGGAGGAATATAGGCATTCTAAATTAGTATGGGAGGCAACAGGATGTAACTTTAAAGGATTACCTCCTAGTTTATTTGAGGTGCGATGTAGGCTTACTAGCTGACATTTTTACTCACCATAGGGTAATTCTGCATGATATCTATTCTTTAGAAATGACTCATTACTGTAGCCTCCCGGGCTACTCCTACGACTGCTTCTTGAAAGCAGCAAAATATCATTGGAGTTAAGTGCAGATGCCACGTTACACAATCTCTTGTCACAAAACATACGAGGGGGTTTTACAACTGCAGTTAGGAGTTACGTCAGAGCTAACAACCACTATGTCAACCCATCTTTTAACCCTCAGGAGATAGTCTTCTTCTTACTATATTAGATTACAACTCTCTTTACGGAGTTGTATGACTAAGAATTACCCTATGGGGGTCTAAGAAGGTTGTCATCTGATGAGATGAACTCCTTCATTAGTGAAGGGAAGATAATGACAGAACAGCCATTCTCTTCTAACAAAGGGTACTGGCTCTTAATTGACACCAACACATAAGACCTGAAATAGCTAGACTAACAGATATCTACCCCTTTGTTTACACCATAGGGGGATAAGTATGGAGGATATCTCACCATTTAGTAAGGGACTTCTGGAAACTAATAACATTACAAAGCTCCCTAAAAAAAATATATAAGCTGGTTGGGATCATCTCCCCAAAAAACATTATTTCATATCTCTACACCTTTTACAGCTATTTATTGAGATAGGACTTGAAGTAGAGACTATACATGCCATTTACGAGTTCCACCAGTCAGATTTTATGGCAGAATTTGTTAACACCAACGTTAACAATAGAAATGCCTCCACCAGTAACGATAGGAAAACACTATTTAAATTACTAACAAATAGTGCTTTTGTAAAACACTATTGAACCCAGCCCGTTATGCCATTGACACCAAACTATGACTTCTGCTAGGGCATTTTTACGTGAGGTGAAGAATCCTCGCTTTAAACGCATGGTGCATTAGGTGACAATAAATTATGTCCGTCAGTTCCAGACCATTCATTAAATTACTCACCCTAATTACATTGGGTTCCAGATTCTTGAGCTAATTTTCCTGAAACTCACTCCTTATATGATCCTACTAAGAAGGGTGTTTTAGGACTTTTAAAGTCAGAGGTTTCAGACAGACACATCCTTGAAGTTGTAGCTCTCAAGCCCAAAATGTATAGTTTGCTGTTGCATGACAATTCAAATTCCATTACGGCTAAGGGTATCCCCCGAGCTGTGCAAAGATCTTTAACACATAACCATTTTAAAGAGACCCTACACAGTAATGGAGTAGTAATACTTTCCAATATTCCCAATTAGGAATGTAGAAGGGCAAATTGTCTCCACCCATAATTCTAAACGAGGTTGAGTGCATTTGATGATAACGCTATTACCTAAATAAATACAAAAGCCTAGGCTATGGTCATCCAGACATACCACCTGAGCCCCACCCATCCGCCTCAGCCCAAGGGGTGACCGCTGGGAGTGAAAGTGATGACGTCATCGAGCCACAAGGAGAGGAAGGACAACACCATTCCAGTGAGAGTGAACACTATGACGTCAGCACCCCACTAGTGAGGAACACTATGACGTCAGCACCCCACTAGGTGAGGAACACTATGACGTCAGCACCCCACTAGGTGAGGAACACTATGACGTCAGCACCCCACTAGGTGAGGAACACTATGACGTCAGCACCCCACTAGTGAGAACGCTATGACGTCAGCACCCCACTAGGTGAGGAACACTATGACGTCAGCACCCCACTAGGTGAGGAACGCTATGACGTCAGCACCCCACTAGGTGAGGAACACTATGACGTCAGCACCCCACTAGGTGAGGAACACTATGACGTCAGCACCCCACTAGGTGAGGAACACTATGACGTCAGCACCCCACTAGTGAGGAACACTATGACGTCAGCACCCCACTAGGTGAGGAACACTATGACGTCAGCACCCCACTAGGTGAGGAACACTATGACGTCAGCACCCCACTAGGTGAGGAACACTATGACGTCAGCACCCCACTAGGTGAGGAACACTATGACGTCAGCACCCCACTAGGTGAGGAACACTATGACGTCAGCACCCCACTAGGTGAGGAAGAACCACAACACACCTTTCTCCCTCTGGATGATGACACATTGTCATCATCGTCACCCCAGGAGGAGGAGGAAGACCCCACAACGGACCTGTGGGCACGGAGGAGGGGTCTAGTTAATCAATATTATGGGGGGGAATTAGATTACAACTACGTTTAAGTCACTATGTACTTTTGTTAATATATTGTATAAAACAAGTGTTATTCTTTTCACCCTTTTATTTTGAGTATATATATATCCTATATAGCCCCGGGCATATATGCATATAGTCCTGGAGGGGCCCGTTCAGTCTTGTTCGATTATATTTCCTTTATTTACCCCTAAATAATTACATGGTGTTTAAGGTAATACCCAGAGTAAGTGAAATATGGTGAGAGCACACCGTAGACTACATTTGAGGTGGGTCTATCTGGCACACCGCCTCTGATTCCATTGTATGATAAGTGGGCCTATCTGGCTCCCCGTCTCCGAGTCCATTGTTTGATAAATACCTCCCATTGTTTGTTAAGTGTCCCTATCTGGCACGGATCATACTACTCACAACATATCCAATTACATTATTACAATTGATTATAGATCTTCCAGGCACACAACAGAACTGTTCCTTTAATAAAATTTTATCCATTGCAATCCTAAGTCTATTTGCCAGCAATTTCGATATTTTTTATAATCCTGGTTTAGCAAGGAAGTGGCCTCCAGTTCGTTAGAATATGCAAATCACTCGTTTTAGGTATCATCTTAATAATCCCATGAGATTGTGACAAGCTAAGCTTCCTATGCCGTATGCTATATTGCACCACTTGTACAAAATCTTTACCAATGACATCCCATAGATAGAAATAAAATTCCGCTGGGAACCCATCACAACCAGGTGATTTACCCTCCTTTAAACTCTTGACCACACTCCACACCACTCGTTTATCTACATCTTCCAACAATGACGTGTTGTCATCCTGGGTTAAACCTGTGGACATTTTCCAAGGAAATACTCCCGCATACCTTGGTCTAGTCCATTTTTTTGTACAATTTCTCTAATTCACCTCAAACATAACATACAATCCCATCCGTATTTGTCATATCCGTCCCATCACCTGCTGTAATACTAGTCACAAGTGCTGTGTCCATGTTATTCTTGACTTTACTTAACAAATATGGAGAGAGTTTTTCACCATACATCATATCATTAATCTGGAGGCGAACATTGACTCCTTCAGATATTTCATCCCGCATTCTGTTAATTCTGTCCTTAAAATGGTAACTTATTCATACTTGTCTAATCCCATATTGATATTTGCATAAAGTTGTTTTAATCTGTGTTGGAATAAGGTTTAAAGGCCATATTTTTCAGTAGCCTTTCTTTTGAACACTTTCACGAAGAAACTTTTGCATGCAATTTTACACATGTCCCACCACTCCAACAGACATCTGAACTTATGTATTTGCCCACCCAGGTGTTCCCACAATACTTTAAAATTATCAGTTACATCTCTACTCTGCAACAGACTGCAATTGAGCTTTCATGACCCTGCCCCCACTTTAACCTGATCGTCAATAACAAGATTCACCACAACCATACAATGATCTGAACAGCTGACTGGAACAGTACTGCAAAAACTAATTTTATCATGTAATGTGTGCACATATATTTTATGAAGCCCAGAACCATAATTCTGGGGAACATATGTGTACTCATAGACACTCCCGTTAATGCTATTCGCATCCTTGAGACTAATCCGTTTAATCCTAATTTTAAAAGTGTAATTAAAACAGCAGATACACATGTGTTCAACTGAGTGCTACAATCTCTCACAGAAGTGACACAATTAATGTTGCCACCAACAATAATATTGAGTGTATCATTTCTGAAAAAATACAATAACTCCTTTGGGAACAACTCCTCCCTCTCTTTCTTCCTGCGGGTGCCAGAGGGAGCATACACATTTAGCAGAGGAATTATTGTGTCAAAAAAAGAAATCCTTGCATATAAAACATTACCATTATCATCCATTTCAGTATTAAAAACCTTTATGTGTGCTTGTTTAGCAATCAATATCATCGTACCACCTTTCATCAAGTTCGTAGGATTTATTAGGATTTCAAAGTAATCAAGCAGCACATCAAGTTTCTTAACATCTTGTACATTGTGTTCTTGCACTAAAAGCACATCCAATTTATGAAATTTAAAAATTTCATAAACAGAGATATTAGCAGCAACTGTTTGTTTCAACAATTGAACCCAATAAATGTTCAAAGTAATACAGTTAAAATTAATGCTTCTCGAAGGTAATTTTGAGAGAAAGAAAATTATTCTTTATCCATCGTTATCTCACTCGAAACTAAATGAGTGTCTTCTTTCTCTTTTCGAAATCTAAGTGTAGCATTTTCCCTAACGGCTCGATTCTGTTCATGTTCCACAATATCCCACCACGCCTTATCGTTGTTCTCTTTACCATGATCACCACTCACCGGGTGCACTGTGCCTTTGCTACGTTTCGGTAACTTTGTGACCTTTGTCACGGTGAACTTCAACGGCAACCACTTGGTCAATTTTTCACAAACTTTTAATTTAGCGACACAGTCCTTCATACATATCAGATCAATACTCTGGGTTAATTTCTTCCCACGTGTCTTCACATGATTGGTTACATAACCAGCCTTCACACCCCTAGCTTTCACACGAGCTTTACCCTTTCTACCAGACCTTACAGAAGAGGGTGTAGTTGCCCTCTGCACAGACATTTCTACATCATTATCACGCATGGTGCCATCCTCTACATCCAGTTGACAACCAATTACTTGTTCTACCGTCACCTTACCTGAGTCAACACCATCGTCAGCATCGTAGCTCTGAGCCGCTTCAGTGAATATGGTATAGGCGTTCACATGTACATTGTCCTGACTTACCTCACCCTCACCAGGCTGGATGACAGCAGGTATAGCGTCCTGAGCAGTGTCCCCTGCACTGTCTTTGTCTGCTTCACCTTTATCGTCCTGACCTAAGTTACCTGCCCCGTCCTCACTCGCACTGGGAGCCACTTCCACAGACGTTTCTCGTACAGAGTTTTGGGTTACTTGATCTACCTCACCTTGAACTGCAGCACTTACAACAGTGGGTTCATTTTCTGGTACACCGTCCTCCATTAATGGCGGAAAGTCACGTTCACGAAAAATGTTAATACGTTCTGTTGCCTCCGCCTGGCAGGCAGCAGCCAAGTGATCAGTCCGCCCACACTTAAAACAAGTTTTCAGTTGTCCACTGTATATAAATTTAATATATATTGACCTGCTACTGACACTGATGAAGGAATATTACGGTGAAGTTCCATTTTTACTGTTCTTGTTCCATTGAAACCCCTTTTCCCTGGTCCATAGGTATAATAATTGAAACGAACACTGTCCACTTTCCCATATTGTTCCAGAATGTGAGTAATAGTTCCATTCAATATTTCAAATGGCGTATCCCTCACAGAAACATACGTAAACGTTGTACTCAAATTAATCACTTGCACTCCTCCTTTTTAATTCTTATATGAGTACTGAAACACTTGATGGTATATTGGACTTGTACCCAAGATTGACCATGTAATGTATCAATTATACAATGTATGTATGTGATGTAACTATATAACCTGAGATTGTAAAAGCACCTTAATCACCTTCAGTGATTTAGTGCTTAATTTCACACTAGTTTCTCTTTCAGCTATCTCGCCTTGTCAGAGTAAAAGAGACAAATGCATGTGAATGGATGTGTGTGTATATATGTATATCTATATAAATAAAAATGAAAATGTTCATTTGTTTAAAATCGCTAATCTCCGAAAGTTCTTTACCGATTGCTTTGAAATTTCAAACAACGTTCCATTCGCATCCAAGCAGGTTTTTATATACAAACTTATAGATGTCACGTCTGTGATGGAAAAAAACAAGCTTTTTCTGAAAAATTGTGATTTTCATGTGAGGGAAATCTTCGAAACCTCTTTACCGATTGCGTTGAAATTTTGACAACCCGTTCAAATAAACGCATGTTTTTATATACCAACTATATAAATGCCACACTCGGGACAGGGAAAAAAACATGTTTTGTTTTCAATGCCGCCATCTGTTGGACGTAAGAGCAACATGCGCTGTAATCTCCGAAGTTCTTCATCAATTGCTTTGAAATTTTGACACAACGTTCCTTTCAAATTTGCGTGTGTTTTGATGGACTTACTATATAGATGCCACCCCTGATTCAGGTAAAAAACATGCTTTTCTTGAAAAACAGCGCCATCTGTTGCACGTAATAGCAACACAGGTTGTATAAAATATGTTACGATTCCATTTCAATATTTCCGATTACATTGATAAATTGAATTTTCATAGATTTCGATGTATTTTCATTTTGATTTAATTATTTTGTGTGATATTGCATGGAATGAGCTGTTTTGTTTATCATACCTTTCATTTCATGAGTATAGTTTATTTTTATTTTCTCATTTTTCATTTCGATTTTTTAACTGTTCTTACTTTTTCAGTGCAATGGGGGTGGAATTGAGCTGTGTTGAATGATCTGCATTTTAATTGAAATATTTTGTTAGTAATCTTTTTTTTATTTTATTTTTTAAAACAAGAAATGGACAACGCGTATATTTCATAGCTGCAAATGTGCAACAAATAGCCATGAATCCACCGGCTACAACGTTAACTGCTTTCTTAACGTTATATCAGAATGACGCATTTTCGAAAACACTGCTGTATTCGCAAGTGGCTGCGTATTACATATGGATGCGAGCAGAAAATCATTTGAACGACGCAGAAGAGGAGAGCGAGTCGATGGACTCGCTCTCTGTATGTATTTGAGAACGACAGACACTGGGATGTTTGCATTAATGATGCGTCAAACACGTCACATCCAAATCAAATTCGTGCATTGTCTGCAGTCATATTGAATGCATGCTTTCCTTCATCTCAAACAGAGTTATGGGAGAAATATAAATCACACTTAGCTTAAGATACTGTCCATCAAATACGCAACGAAAATTCAAATATGAATATGTATTTCACAGCAGAAATCTAAAGCAAAGCATTGATAATGATTAAGGATTTGTGCTTAGAAATTGTGAACAAAGTTCTCAATCAATTGGGAATGCCGTCATCGAATCGATCTGCTGCTGCTTCGTTCAGTGTAGAATTGCGACGTGAATAAAATTTCAACACTGGTGATCTGTTGTCGTGTGTGCAGTCAAATATTCCTAAGCTAACGCTTGAGCGAAAATACATTTACGATCAAATAATTCAAATTGTCAATAACGGGCTTGGAGAAATCTTCTTAGACACGCTAGGAGGAACTGGTAAAACTTTCCTAATTAGATTGATTCTGGCAGCAATTCGATCCCAAAATGGCATAGCCTTAGCTCTTGCATCGTCCTGAATAGCTACGACATTGCTACCAGGTGGAAGAACTGCTCATTCGGCTTTGAAATTGACATTGAACATAAAATTCATTGAAATTACCACGTGTAACATTTCCAAAGCGCCCGGCATGGGAAAAGTATTGCAGAAAGGCAAAGTTATTGTTTGGGATGAATGCACAATGGCCCAGAAAAAATCGCTCGAGGCTCTTGACCAATCATTGCAAGATTTGTGTGGAAGCATCAGACCATTTGGGAATGCATTAATATTGCTTGCAGGAGATTTCAGGCAAACATTACCTGTAATTCCTCGATCGACACCAACGGATGAAATAAATGCGTGCCTGAAATACTCTACTTTGTGGCGCCACCTAGACGTTAAAATTAACTACAAATTTGCGCGTCCAGCTGCAAAACGATCCATCGGCTAAGATATTCTCACATCAATTTCTGGAAATTGGGAACGGAAACGTGCCGGTTGATCTGACCTCAGGACGAATTTCATTTTGTCATAACTTTTGCAATTTAGTGATGTCAAAAGAGGAATTGGTTGAAAAAGTATTTCCCAATAATCAGACCAATTATAAGAATCACGATTGGTTGAGTAAACGAGCTATTCTTGCGACGAAGAACAAAGACGTCTAAGAACTTAGCAATATTATTCAGTCTTACATTCAAAGAGAGGAAATCACATATAAGTCCATCGACATTGTTGTGGAAGCAGATGAAGCGGTTAATCATCCGAACAGAATTTTTTAATTCACTCGATCTGCCAGGGATACCACCGCACGCACTGCAATTGAAAATCGATGTGCAAATTATCAAGTTGCGAAATATCAACCAGCAAAAGCTTTGCAACGTCACGTGGGTTGCAGTAGAAAATAATCAGCAACGTCGTAGAAGCAACAATCTTGACAGGACTTTTCAAAGGTGAAGATGTCCTCATTCCTCGCATTCTTATGATTCCAACAGATATGCCATTTCAATTTAAGAGATTGTAATTTTCAATTCGATTGGCGTTTGCAATCACCATCAACAAAGCTCAGGGCCAATCTTTAGAATTGTGCGGTTTATATCTAGACACGGATTGCTTCTCACATGGACAATTATATGTTGCGTGTTCTAGAGTCGGCAAACCAGATAATGTCTATATCTCCCCAAACAATGGAACAACAAAAAGTATTGTATACCCACGAGCATTGTGAAATTAAACATATTAGAAACGTGCACTTTCTCTTTTCTTTTTTTTCCATTTACCCAAACTGAGCCACAGCAACGCGTGGGCATCCGTAAATCTGTGTATCTATGTATTTACGTATGTAGGTTAGCTTAGCATTTTAAAAGCACCGAATCACCTTCTGTGGTTGATTGTTCAATAAACCCTTGAAGTATATGTTTAACACATCTCTAACCCTGTCCATAGAGGACAGAAGAAAATGTATATATGGTGGTTAGCATTGTAAATGTGTGGCCACGTCTGTGGTAGAAAATAATATTAATAATAAACTGCTCCTTTTCCATTAGCCAAACTGATAATGTCATCATCATACTTCTTTTCAAACTTCGAAAACGCCACATTGTTTTCAAATTTTACTACCACTCTGTTTCCTGACAGTGGTTGGGAACCAAATATTTCATCAACTTTATCTGCAGCACATCGAAGATCGTCGAGCAGATAAGGTCATAATCAGTGTTACAACTGAACTTGAGTCCTACGGACTCCTCTGCTAAAGTGGAGGTGTGTAGGAGCCCATGATGGCACATATACACCCTAGCGTCAGGCTATCCGCCCATCAGTCAACAAGCCGGCCCACAGTGACGACAAAACCGTCTACCAACAGACGCCAGTAGCAGAGAGCAACACAAACACATCCACCCACCAGGACGCCAGTAGCAGAGAGCAACACAAACCACATCCACCCACCAGACGCCAGTAGTAGCAGAGAGCAACACAAAAAAAGAACACACACACACACACGTCTGCTACACTAACACGTCTGCTCACTACCACGTCCACGCGACTCTTCACCTCGAAAAAAGTGGTATACAGCGCGGGGTTCAAGTGGACACGAGGGCCTGCGGGTCAGTTCAAGCAACGCCTGTTGGACAAGTTTCCACAATTCCAACTAAGTCCTAGGCCGGGCTGGTGGGGGGGGGGGGAGTAGAAGAACTCTCAGAACTCCCTCCTGGTATGATCCAGGTAATGTTTCAAGTGAATATACATATATATGTACATTCATACATATGTATGAATGACTAGTGACATAAATAGGAACTGCCTCGTATAGGCCAATAGGCCTAGTCCAGTGTATGTTATCCTGTTATCTATTGTCATGTGTCCCCGCAATGGCTTTCGTCCCTATTGAGTTTCTTGAGTAATCTCCTCACTCACTCTCTTCTTTAATGTCAATACCAGTTTGAGATATATACAAGAGTTGTTACATTCTTGTACAAATCTTTATAAAACTCTTGTTCTCTTCAAAAACTCTCAAATCAAATTATAAAACTCTTGTTTTATAATTTGTTTCAGTGTGACAGTTATTTGTCTGTCATTTTCATACATTTGTTTCAGTGTGAAGGTTCGGTTGATCTATAGCTTTGTAGGCTACATTATTTTCACGAATTTCTCTAATCTTCTTAAAGTTGTATATTCATTCGATACTTTCTTATAGGTGATGTCTCTCTCATTGGGTTTGTTCTTTCAAAAGAGCTTCCAGGCTTCCTTAGTCAAACCACTGGCTTGTTTTGATATCTTTTTTATATCATATATCGAGTATACATTTTATAATTTGTTTCCTTGCAGTGACTTGCTATATAATCATCGTTTACTGTCGATATTTATCAGTGAGGTCTGACAGTTCCTGCGACGGTTCTGGAATCAATGGTATTGGCGTTTGCCTTTCCATTGGAGACTTTCGGCGCCGAGGAGAGAGGGCGGATCCGTAACAGCTGTCTAAACTCCCAGGTACCTATCTACTCCTAGACAACAGGAGCATCAGGGTTGAAAGAAACTTTGCCCATTTGTTTCTGCTTGGTCCGGGAATCGAACCCGGGCCACAGAATTACGAGTCCTGTGCACTGCGTCTGTGTGTATGTACTCACCAAGTTCTCACCTAGTTGTGTTTGCGGGGGGGGGGGGCTGAGCTCTGGCTCTTTGGTCCCGCCTCTCAACTGTCAATCAACTGGTGTACAGATTCCTGAACCTACTGGGCTCTATCATATCTGCATTCATTTGGGTACCCAGGTTTCCACCTGTGTCCCCTTGTTAGCATATCACCCGTGTTAAACACTTTATCCTTATCAACCCTGTCAATTCCTCTGAGAATTTTGTAATGGTGATCATGTCCCCCTTACTCTTCTGTCTTCCAGTGTCGTGAGGTGCATTTCATGCAGCCTTTCCTCGTAACTCATGCCTCTTAGTTCTGGGACTGCCCTAGTGGCATACCTCTGAACTTTTTCCAGCTTCTCCTTAGGCTGATAAGGTACGGGCTCCATGCGGGGGCCGTTATCCAGGATTGGTCTTATGCAGGCAGTATTCAAGGATCTGGATGATTCCTTACACAGGTTCCTGAAGGCTGTCTTGATGTTAGCCAGCCTTGCGTATGCTTGCAGATGTAATCTCTTTATGTGGGTTTCAGGAGACAGGTTTGGTTTGATGTCAACTCCTAGATCTTTCTCTCTGTCCGTTACATGAAGTACTTCAACTCCTTTTCGGTATCCTGTGCCTGGGCCTCCTGTTTTCCCACAGCCTATTTCACTACCACTCTTTGCATTTACTCGTGTTTGAACTCTTGTAGCATTTGTTAGTCCCATTCATTCAGTCTGTCTTAGGCGTCTATCTTGTAACCGTCTCCTCCTCATAATTTTGTATCATCAGAAACAATGAGAGAACGATTCTAAACCCTTCTTTTAGATCATTTACATATATCAGAAACATTATAGGTCCAAGGGACTGAACCCTCTGGGACTCCACTGGTGACGTCTCTCCAATCTGAGACCTCACTCCTCACAGTGACTCGTTGTT
>WNGS01159592.1:0-34339 GCA_020271785.1 Procambarus virginalis
GCCCAATTGACAATTTCTCTGGGGGAGCCCCGGAGCTTAACCAGACTGATATGCTAATGTCAGACTTTGGCATCAGTCATGTGTATGGAGTTCTAGGGCCTACCAGGGACCACTGCCAGAACCTGGCCCCCTCAGAGAGGAAAGGGGAGCAGTGGCCTATAGAAACCCCCGTGTGGTTGGAAGCATTCTATGTCTGCCATCGACCGGGTCAAGCATCCAGAAAGGTAAGCATTCCATAACAAACCCCTATTCTGGTTAAAATTGCTACCAAAAGCCGAACTAGTGGATAGAACTCCCCAACAGAATACAAGCAAACTAGTATGATGTCACACGTCACTGTGCCGCTGTCTGCGCAGCTCCCCCCTCCCCGCGAGGGGGAAGGGAGAGCCCCAGACCTCCCACGCCGGCTATCACGTATATTAAGGAAGACCTTGTGTGCTCAGAGCTCCTAAACGTTACAAATGAGGTGATAGAGGTACTGGGATTAAAAATAGAGAAAATAAATTTAGTGATTATTCTAATATACAAACCGCCAGATGCAACGGCTGAGGAATTCACAGAACAGATAAACAAAATAGAGAATAGCCTTGATAATTTGGAGAACCCAATACCTGATATTATCTTCTTAGGTGACTTCAACTTGCCTAGTCTCAGGTGGAGAATAGCAAACAATAATATTATACCAGGGAATCTATCAGGACCTAACCAACCACAGATTAGAGAACTACTTAGATTCTGTGACAAATTTTCACTCACTCAGCAGATATCGGAGCCAACGAGAAATGAAAATATTCTAGATCTGGTCTTTACGAACAATGAAGACATTATCAGAGACATTACGATATCAGATACCACATATTCAGATCACAAGCTCATTGAAGTGCAAACTACCATCAATACTCAGAATAGACCTAAAACGTTGATAAAGCGAGAGGGGCTATTCAGTAAATTCAATTTTAATAATAAAAGGATAGACTGGGAGATAATAAACAGGGAACTTAAAAACATTCCATGGGAAACTGTTTTAAGTAATAAAAGTCCTACAGAAGGAATAGAAAAACTGACTTCGGAAGCGTATCAAGTCTGTCTGAAACATGTTCCTTTGAGGAAAGCCAGAAAGAGATCCAACGTAGAAAGAGAACGCAGAAGACACTATAAACGCAGGAAAAGAATAACGGAACTGCTTATGCAGACACGAATTTCCCGTCAAAGAAGGAATAATTTAAATAGGGAGATTGAAGAAATCGAGCGGAAATTGAAACACTCATATGAAACTGAAGAAAGGCAGTTAGAACAGAAAGCAATTCAGGAAATAAAGAAAAATCCAAAATACTTCTTCACATATGCGAAATCAAAAGCAAAAACTACTGCCAGTATTGGACCTATTCGTACAAGTGAAGGTTCATACACGGAGGATGACAAAGAAATTAGTGAAATCCTAAAAAAGCAGTATGAGGACATGTTTAGCACTCCAATAAACAACATGAAAGTAGAAGATCCAGACAATTTCTTTATGCGGATATCCAAACCCCTGTAAATATAACTGATATCAACACGAGCGCACTAAATTTTGAAAGAGAAATTGAAAACATGCCCATGCACTCGGCCCCAGGTCCAGACTCATGGAATTCAATATTTATAAAGAAATGCAAAGTGCCGGTAGCACAGGCACTCAGTATAGTGTGGAGGAAGAGCTTGGACACGGGGGAGATACCAGATGCACTTAAAGTAGCAGACATAGCCCCTCTACACAAGGGAGGGAGCAAAGCATTGGCAAAGAATTATAGACCAGTTGCACTAACATCGCACATAATAAAAGTATTTGAGAGAGTGATTAGGAGTCAGGTCACCAATTTCATGGAGACCAATGACCTTCACAACCCAGGCCAACATGGATTTCGAGCGGGAAGATCGTGCCTCTCACAGCTACTTGAGCACTACGATAAAGTCACTGAGGCATTAGAAGAAAAACAGAATGCTGATGTGATATACACGGACTTCGCAAAGGCTTTCGATAAATGTGACCATGGCGTGATAGCACACAAAATGAAGTCAATGGGAATAACCGGTAAAGTAGGACGCTGGATACTCAGTTTTCTGTCAAACAGGACTCAGCGAGTAACGGTCAACCATATAAAATCTAGTCCAAGTGCAGTTAAAAGCTCTGTACCTCAGGGTACAGTCCTTGCACCGCTGCTTTTCCTTATTCTCATATCAGATATAGACAAAAATACAAGTCACAGCTTCGTATCATCCTTTGCAGACGACACAAAAATCAGTATGAAAATTACCTCGGCTGAAGACATTGAAAAACTTCAAGCTGATATTAATAAAGTTTTCGACTGGGCATCAGAAAATAATGATGTTTAACAGTGACAAATTCCAGGTACTCAGGTACGGTAAAAATGAGGACCTTAAACATAATACAGGGTACAAAACACAATCAAATGTGCCCATAGTAGGAAAACAGCATGTAAAGGATTTGGGAATAATGATGTCTGACGACCTAACGTTTAGGGAGCATAACCAAGCAAATATTGCGACAGCCAGAAAAATGATAGGATGGATTACGAGAACTTTCAAATCCAGGGATCCCATCACAATGCTTGTACTCTTCAAGTCACTTGTGCTGTCCCGTCTTGAGTACTGTTCAGTACTCACTTCCCCTTCAGAGCAGGAGAGATTGCTGAAATAGAGGGAATACAGAGAACATATACGGCACGCATAGACGCGATAAAGCACCTAAATTATTGGGATCGTCTCAAAGCTCTCCAAATGTACTCACTAGAAAGAAGACGAGAGAGATATCAAATAATATACACCTGGAAGATACTGGAGGGCCAGGTCCCAAATCTACACAGTAAAATAACAACGTACTGGAGTGAACGATATGGAAGAAAATGCAGAATAGAACCAGTGAAGAGCAGGGGTGCCATAGGCACAATCAGAGAACACTGTATAAACATCAGAGGTCCGCGGTTGTTCAACGTCCTCCCAGCAAGCATAAGAAATATTGCCGGAACAACCGTGGACATCTTCAAGAGGAAACTAGATTTATTCCTCCAAGGAGTTCCGGACCAGCCGGGCTGTGGTGGGTATGTGGGCCTGCGGGCCGCTCCAAGCAACAGCCTAGTGGACCAAACTCTCACAAGTCAAGCCTGGCCTCGGGCCGGGCTTGGGGAGTAGAAGAACTCCCAGAACCCCATCAACCAGGTATCAACCAGGTATCTATCCACCCATCAGATTTTCGGGCTGCTATAGGCCGGTTGTGTGCTCCAGCTCCAGTAATTGTTTCAGCACTGTACTAGAGTGGGGTATGTCTTCTAGGTGTGCGTGAGCCGGAAGTGAGTCTCCAGTACTTGGGCTGCATGCGCCTAGAGTTCCATTCCCTAGGTGCTCTGTAAGTACTGCCCTGAGGCCTTGGGCTACCTTCCACGAGTTCCTTGGGGTCTGCCCCTGCTAGGCGTTTACTGCTTGGTTTTCGGCCGCTCTTTGTGTGCTCGGTGGTTCTGTCTCCCTTGTTCGCCTTAGAGTAAGCGGCAGTTTTGCACTGGTGGGGCGCAGGGTACTGTGCAGCTTGTCTCCACCAATCATGGCGGCCGGCTCTGTTCCGCTTGGATACGCGTTCCTCTTGCGAGGTTTTCTTTTTCTTTTTGTTTTTTCTACCTAGTGGGGGGGTCTGCCNGTCCCTCTTTTTCGTCTGTGGGTAGTTAGCTCCGGGGAGCCGACGGGGCTCCCCCCAGAAAACCATGTTGAATGTAATGAAACGCCATTTTCTGGGCGAGTCCCGGAGGCTCCCCGCATCCCTCCCTCCCTCCGGTCGGCGTTTTTTTTTGCGTTTTTGACACCCAGCCTCAAGAACTGGGGTGTGGGTAGCCGGCGTGGAGGGTCTGGGGATCCCCCTTCCCCCTCCCGGGGAGGGGGGAGCTGCGCAGACAGCGGCGCGGCGGCATGTGACGTCACCTAGTTTGCTTGTTTTCTTTTGGGGAGTTCTATCCACTAGTTTGGCTTTTGGTAGCATTTTTAACCAGAATAGGGGTTTGTTTTGAGGCGCTTACCTTTCTGGGTGCCTGTCCCGGTCGATGGCAGACATAGAATGCTTCCAACCACGCGGGGGCTTCTATAGGCCATTGCTCCCCTTGCCTCTCTGAGGGGGGCCCGGTTTCTGGCCGTGGTCCCCGGTAGGCCTAAGAACTCCATACACATGACTGATGCCAAAGTCTGACATTAGCATATCAGCCTGGGATAGCTCCGGGGAGCCTCCGGGACTCACCCAGAAAATGGCGTTTCATTACATTCAACGCTGGTTTTTTGCACACGGTTCCAAATACATTTTATTTGTTTTTACGTGCTAATCCTATGTATAATGAACACATACACTATATTATGGCAGTAAAACATCCGTACTGTCCGAAGACACTGTGTTACGTGTATGACACTTGTGTACACATATTCTGCACATATTTACTATGTATCATGCTAATTTATGTATATATACAATCTATTTACACACTATGCACTGACACACACTATATACATTCACCATCAACACATTCAGAACACCTCGAGTGAGAGCAGCCACACCCAGCCAGTCTCCCTCACTCCAACATCTTACTCGCCAACATTGCTCCTCCCACCATACTGTTATTGTTCTTATTACACTATTTACACATGTTATATATAGCTATCTACATGTTTTATTTACCAGAACTATGCAAGTAAGCCGATATTGTTTCCAAACAGTACAGTTGCCACCATACACTGCATGAAAAATCACACAGCAGACGACACTACGATTATGACGTAACCTCCCTCACCAAAATAGCTCCTCTCAACATTCTCCTGTTGCTGTTCTTACACTATATACACACACTGTATATACCCATGTACATATATTTTGCCCATAGCGAACCAATAAGCTAGTATGCTGAGCAAAACAAGAGTGGCTGCCACACACACAGAGGCTACCTCAATTCTCTCCCTCCCTCACCAAAATTCCTCCTTCCACAATACTATGCACAATGCTAATTATAACCCCAGTCCTGCTATTATCACAATCCTGGTCACTAATTCCTGTAAATGAATAATTGACCACACTTTTATTTTGAAAAGGAACCTAAGAAATCATTTTAAGATTCTTAGATGGACGAAATAATGCTGTGGTGCTGTGGCTAGCGCTGTGAACATCGTGAACAGCATTGAATCACTGATATTTGAACATTGTACCTAGTCATTATCACACTCAGGCTCTTCTATAACATTATCATGGCTAAATAATACTAGTTACATATATATTTTGACATTATTTGGCAATGCTGTGGTCACACTTTGAACAGCAGTGCTGTGCACTCATGCTGCGAGCGCCAGCCTTGGTTGCTCACACACTACTGAGGCTCCCACACCTGGGAATGTGGACCACGATTTTTTTTAAAGATGGCGTGTTTACAAGCCCAAGAGCCCTGAGGAAGCTGATGTGAACCTCATGTAGCCGCGGGGTTTTGAATGGAACGTGAAAAATACAAATACCCGGAGGCGCGTTGCGCAAACCAGACGTGAGCCTGCAGGCGAGCTGCGCAGTTTAAGGGTTAAGGGGGCCTTAGATTCAAATATGCTAAAAATGAAAACTGGTTCGATTTCAATCAAAATTTTTTGACGTATTGTACTTGAAAAGTTTTTTTCTGGTCCAAGTTTCAGCATCGTAGCATAAATAGGAAGGAAGAAAATAAATATTGAATTGTGTCAACAAATTTTCACCCTCGGAGAGGCACGAGGAGCAATGGCCTATAGAAACCCCTTGTGATTGGGAGCATTTTATGTCTGCCATCGACCGGGACAGGCACCCAAAAGGTAGGCGCCCCAAAACAACCCCTATTCTGGTAAAAGTATTGCTACCGAAAGCCGAACGAGTGGACAGAACTCCCCAAACAAAATTATCAAAACTAGCATGACAACATCACGTCGCCGCGCCACCGTCTGCGCAACCCCCCCCCCTCCCCGAGAGGGGAAAGGGAAGCCCCAGACCCTCCACGCCGGCGATCCAACTGTCAGTTCTTGGCTGATGGTATTACTGGCTGGTCGAGTGCCTCTGGCTCCGGTTTATGTTTCAGTTCTGTGCCTTGTGGTGTGGACTGTCTCTACCGGTGGGGTGTGAGCCAGGGGTACTTCCACGGTACTCAGGCTGCATGTGCCTAGGGCTATCTTCCCTAGGTGCCCTGTAAGTACTGCCCTTGGGGCCACCTTCCACAAGTCGCCTTGGGTTCTACCTCCGCTGTGTCCTTTACTGCTCGGTACTGGGCCGCTCTTGGAGTCGGCTGGGGTTTTGTTGCCCTGGTTTGTCTCTGGGTAGGTGGTAGTTTTCGTCACTGGTAGGGGCGCGGGGTACTGCACAGCTAGTTTTCACCATTAACAGCGGCCGGCTCTGTTCCGCTTGGGTACGTTGTCCTCTTGCGGGGTTTTTCTTTTGTTTTTGTTTTTGCCTGGTGGGGGGGTCTGCTTTTACTATGGTCCCCTTTCCTGTTCTAGGTGATTTTCTTTCAACTTCTTCTGTTGGCGGTACTCCCCGCTTGGCCCCCGTGAGTGGACATGTCCCGGGGGTTCAGCTTTCAACCCGTCCTCTTATAAATAACGTCACTTTTGGCTCGTATGCGCGCTATGGCCAAATATGGACGTAATTTGAAATGAAATCGACTCACAAAAGTGACGTTCTGTTCCGTTTTCTATTTGAGTCGTCTGGCGTACGCGCAGAGGTTAGGAGAGGACACTTTGAATTCACATTTTTCATAACGTTTTGAAACTTTGAGAATTTCCTGCCCACCTAACCTATCAGAGGACCCTTAACTTACTGTTGTTGAAAAAAAAATTCCCAAATTTATTTTCATTTTTTTTTTCATTTTCAAATTACGTCCAAATTCGGCCATATGGGCAAACAGCCAAAAGCGACTTTCTTTTTAAGAGGACAGGTTGCAGCTTTAGCAGTTTGTTGGTAGATTTGGGCGCCGGTTCGCGGTACCCTGCCTGGGCTTCCCTTAGCGTGTACCAAAGGCTAAGGGCCCTGGGAAACCCCACGGGGGCTCTGTGGTCCTCTCGGTGTGTCCCTGGATTCCCCCTTGCGTCCTGCGAGTTTGTCGGTTGATCTGTCCCCTTGTCTCAGGGTGACACTCACCGGTTGTGCCTCCGCCATGCTGCCTGTTGCGTCCTTGTTTTTGTGACCCGGAGTCGTCCGATGATTGTTGTCGGTACACTCTCTCCTTCACCCAGGCCACTGGTCTTGATAATCGGGTGCAGGCGGCTGCGGCGTTGCTGGCTGGGTGTATGTTGCTGCAACGCTTTTGGTTGTTTGCGGCCTCGGATGCCCCGAGGCTGCCCCGTTTTGGTGGTTGGGGTCAGGACTTGGGGTGGGGGTCACTTCGACTCTGGCTCCTTCCGCTTCTTGTTCTTCCCCTTCTGTTCTACTCACTTCCTACCTTGCTTCTTGCTCCGAACCATAGGCGGGTTTCGGGGTTGGGGCGGGGCCTGGTTGGGTTGAGACTCAGGCGGTCTCGGGGGTTTTCCTCTTCCGGGGTAGCAGCGGAGGCGTTCGAGTCGATTCCTCCTGCCGTGCCGTATGGGTCTGACCAGTGGGCTCCCTTCATTAGTGATTGCACGGCTGCCCCGGCTTTTCCTTGTTAAGCTGGGGCTTTGGGGTGCGGCTCGGCCCTGGGTCATGCCGTAGAGGTTCCCGGGGTTAGGGAGGGGGTTGCCTGGGGGGCCTCGGCCCCGTTTGCTCCTCTTGGGTCTTTTTACCTTTGGTGTGGGGCTGGTAGTTTCTCCGGGGGTTGTTCCTTCCTTCTGTGTTCCTGTTGTTTTCAGGTATACCCCTCCCTGGGTTCGGTTCTGTGTTCCTTCGGGTTCGTCGGTCCCGTCGTTCCTGGGGGTGTGTTTCACCCTCTTTTCCTTACCCTTTTCGCTCTTACGTCGCGATGCTGTTCAAAAAAAAAAAAATATTCAGGTAAGGTACATCCATACAAGGTGTGAAACACATTGATGGATTTCTATATTGACCTAGTACATAGTGCCTAAACCGCTTCGTATTGTTGTCCCTGCATGTTCCTTGGTCAGGGGTGCTTGTTGTAGTTCTCGTTGGTTCACGAGTCTCTATGTACCTTCCAATATTATTGGAACGTCTGTGGTTTTTTATGTGGTTCCCTCGGGTCTTTTGTCGGCCTTGTTGGTTCCCTTCCATCATCTGTTTTCTTTTGCTTTGTTTTCGCCTTGTTTTGTTTTCGCGTCATCTCTACTTCCAGTTTCGGCGATCTTTATCTTCGTTCTGCACGCCTTCCTGGTGGTTGTACGATGTCTGTACGTTGTGTGTACGATTTGTGTGTCCGCCTGGTGTACGAGCCACGCCATCCGGTGGATGGGTGGTGCATTTCGTACCTCGTGTGCTGGGGCCGCGGTGTGCGCGTTTTGTTTATGGGCGGTGTGCTCGTGTGTTCGCGTCGTTTCTCGTGGTTTTCTACGGCTTCTTGCTCGTTTCTCCCTCCAGTCTTGGCCCTCTGGGTGCTGAGGGTGGTTTGGGATTTATATCTGGGGGTGTCACTTTGTACTTCCTCTGCTTCTTGGTGGGGGTTGGTTTGGCATGAAGCCGCCTCACCCTCTGTACTGCTTCGTCTTCTGCAGGGTGCTCGCCTCTGGCCGTATTTCTCCTTCGACTTCACATTTTCTTCAGGTAACGGTACATACTATGCCTACTGCCTCGAGTATGCATGGTTTTCGGGCACACCTTTAGCGCTGCTCCTAGTATGTTACTTGGCTCGCCTGTGTTGAGGCACGGTCGTGTGTCTGCTCTGCAGGTGAGGTTGTCTTGTCCGGCGCTTCTGTCGGCCTAGTGCTGGTTCTCACTTTTGGTGGGGTGCTTGCCTAGTTGTGCTTGCGGGGGTTGAGCTCTGGCTCTTGGGCCCCGCCTCTCCTGTCAGCAGACGGTTGTGCAGTTTCCTGAGCCTTCTGGGCTCTGTCCTCACGGTTGCTCCTGTGGGTGGCGTCTGCCTCCTCCACATGGTTTTTGGTGCTTTTCGCTTCCTTTCCCCTCTGACATTAATCAGGTTCTTTTTTTGTGTCTGTGGCTCCTTTGGGTGCTCACTACCTCGTGTGTCCCCTTGTGCGTACAAACATACGGACATAAGTACAGTGGNAGACTGCAAACAATATGATACCAAAACGAGCAACGTAACACGAAAATTGATGTCAGAACACTGGAAAGATATAAATAATTGTGATGATGAGCGTCCAAAATTAAAATATTTGTTAAAATTCCAGTTATTGCTCTATTACTATGAGACTAGTTTTAAAAGGCACGCCTTTATATTGCAAACAATTTGATACTGAAACGAGTGATGTAACACGAAAATTGATGTTATGAAACTGAACGAGTATACACATTAGGTTGTGGTGTATAAATTGGTACTCATTCACGGGTAACTTTAGGCTTTGCTACGGGGAGTCTTGTCAGGCTTTTGGACATTATATGCATATACACCTGCAGGGAATTTAACTGCGAACACGATGATACCAAAACGAATGATGTAGCACGAGAATTAAGGTGAGAAAACTGAAACGAGTATACACATTTTACTGATTTTGTGCGCTCACGGGTAACTTTCTGACTTTAGGCTTTGCTGTGGGGAGTCTCACCAGGCTTTTGGACATTATATGCATATAAACCTGCAGGGTATTTAACCTTTAACTGCGCAACACATCATATGATGTGTTCAGTGACTTGCAGTAACTCACGCTCCACATCATATGATGTATTGGAGTACGATGCAAGATTTAAACGGCTCGCGGATACATAGGGTTCACCACACCATCAGGACTCTTGTAAACAGATGCCATTTTTTTTTTCATGGGCCAAATTCCCGGGTGTGAGGGGCCTCAGTATTGGGTGAGCTACCAAGCCTGATGCATGCAGCATGAGCTCACAGCACTGCTGTTCAGTTTGTGACCACAGCAGCACCTAAAAATGTCATAATATATATGTTCATGCTATTATTTAGCGATGATATTATTACAGAAGACCCCTGACTGTGATAAAAGTGACCAGGATTCTGATAATATCAGGATTGTTGTGATAATTAGTGCTGTAGTGGAAGGAGTAATCTTGGTGGGGAGGGAGGTAGCATTGTCTGCTGACTCAGTGTGACCACCTTTTTTTGTCTGGACTCACTATACCAGCTTAGTTGTTCGCTATGGTAAACAAAACATGCAGATACTTATATATAACGTCTGTACATAAAAGCAAAAACAGTATGGTGGAAGGAGAATGGTGGCGAGTCAGGTGTTTTTTTTTTTTTTTTTTACAGATGTGGCCACACATTTACAATGCTAACCAGCATATATACATTTTCTTCTGTCCTCCATGGACAGGGTTAGAGATGTGTTAAACATATATTTCAAGGGTTTATTGAACAATCAACCACTGAAAGCAAGTCGGTGCTTTTAAAATGTAAGCTAACCTATATACGTAAATACATAGATACACAGATTTACGTGTGCCTTACATAAAGTGTTCGATGTGTCTTTTACATAGTGTCATTAATGTACATTTACAAAGGTGAAATGTAATTCTGATCAGCTTCCATATATACTTTATACCCATACATATACATACACACACACATATACATATATACACACACATGCATTCACATACATTTGTCTCATTTACTCTGACAGGGTGAGATAGCTGATAAAGAAACTAGTGTGCAATTAAGCACTTAATCACTGAAGGTGATTAACCCTTAACATGCTCGGGGTCTAATATCCTGCCATCTGCACAGGCGCATGTCATTTTGAAAAAAAAAAATCTTTTTTTTTTTGCTAATCTGTTAAGTTTTGTTCACTGATCACGGGGAAAAAAAATTCTATTGTACTTACTTTTGCTGCAATAGAGCCGGAAAGTTGAGCGATGATGTCACACTCTGCATGTTCGCTCATGCAGTACATGCCCCAGAGGCGTTGCGCGGCGTCCCGCAACAGCCAGAGTTGCCACAAATATATTTTCGTGCTATTTATTTACAATGTCTAGGCACATTTCATCCATTTATTTTTCACTAAGTTTGTTTCAAATAATGTTTGAACATATTTTGTATCAATAATTGTTGCATATTTGAGTATACACAGGCGCACACATCTGTTTTCAATTACGGCAATATAATATGTCATTACAGTCTATTATATTGTATGTTCTGCTTATATTTTTAGATATTTACACACACGCACACGCTATACACACAAGCACACTTAGAAGTTTTCTAGACTGTGGTAATCATTGAAGCAGTCGACAGCACATAATGGGATACCACACGTTTCACACCATGTTTGCACAAGCTTCCGTTTCTGATCTCTACGTGTCGTTGTTTTACACACCAAGCAATCACGTTGGGCTATTGCACGCTTCCAAGCTGGTGGCAAATACTTGAGTCTGTGAGCTAGGAAGCCTTCAGTGTGAGCGAGGCATGGAGTACCAGCATGCTGCAACAGTGGGTTTATGATGGGCCGCTGAATCCCTGGGACATCTTTTGCAAACTTTCCTAATACAGTGGCACCTCGACATACGATTGCCCCTACTTACGATAAATTCGAGATCCGATATAAATTTCATCAAAAAATGCGACTCGACATCCGATAGTGTCGTCGACATCCGATATTTGTTGGTACACGTTCGGGTCGGCTGAGCGCGTGGTTCCCGGTCATGCGGTCCGACCTGCCTCAGTTTACTACAGCTACCCGCTTAGTGACGATCGCGCCTACAAGAAATTCCGCTTTTGTGGTGATTTTTTGCATTTTGAACATTAAAGTAATTATTTTCTATCGCGCCACGAGTCCCAAGAAAGTCAGTGGTAAGGCTCAATATATGAGATCCCATGTAAGAATGACCATAGAGCAGAAACAAGAGATCATTCGTAAATATGAAGACGGTGTGCGGGTCGGTGAACTGGCTAGGCAGTACAACAAATCTCAGTCAACGATATCCACCATACTGGCTAAGAAAAAGGACATTATGAGTGCTAACGTGGCAAAAGGTGTATCAATAATCACGAAACATAGAACACAAACACTTGAGGATGTTGAAAAGTTATTATTAATTTGGATACACAACAAGGAGTTAGCGGGTGATAGCGTTTCGGAGGCCATCATTTGTGAAAAGGCAAGAAAATTGCATGAAGACCTTTTAAAGAAAACCCCTGGAACGAGTGATGCAGAAGTGAAAGAGTTTAAGGCGAGCAGGGGATGGTTTGAGAAATTTAGAAAAAGAAGTGGAATTCGTAGTGTTGTGAGGCATGGGGAGGCTGCCAGCGCAGACAAACCAGTGGCTGAAAGATTCATTGGCGAATTTAAAGATTTTGTGCAGAGTGAGGCATACCTACCACAACAAGTGTTTAATTGTGACGAGACAGGGCTATTCTGGAAAAGATTGCCAAAGAAAACATACATTACCAACATACAAACAAGCACTGAATCACAACTAGGTCCTAGTGGTATTCAGGCAAAACGTAGGAGAGAGAGTACCCCAGAGAAAACATCACTGCCTGATGTGATAATGGAAGGGGACTCCCCTTACAAACAGTAACAACTCTCCTCCTCCCCCCTCATCACCATCTTCCATACGCCATCGAAATCCCTCCATAAAGGTAAGTGAAGTTTTGGTACTGTATTGTAGTTAGAAAAAAACATTGTATTCAGTATAAAATGTATTTTTATGTTAATATTTTGGAGGGTGGGGAACGGATTAATTCAAATCCCTTTATTTCTTATGGGAAAATTCGCTTCGACTTCCGATATTTCGACATACGATCCGTCTCTGGGAACGGATTAGCATCGTAAATCGAGGCCCCATTGTAACTGTATTGCAGCATCAAATACAAAGTCACGGAAAGTGGGCTTACGCCCAGGTCTCACAAGGTACATGTTGAAACAGTTCAGCATGCTCATGTCCACAAGATGGAAAAACACTTTTTTCGTCCACCTACATGTCTTCCGCACACACTCTGCAGTGCCAATCATCATGTCTGATTTATCAATCAACCGCATGTTGATATTATAGTCTAAAACACAGTCAGGCTTATATAGTGGTGCGTTTGTTTTATGGCTCACTTTCCCACTGTTCACCATTGTTCCATCATGAATTGTTGTCAACAAGTTCACCTCTCGTTTGTCTTTCCACCGAACTGACAGAATGTTATCACTTTTCCTTCTCTGACACTCACCAACTGCAATGTCGGTGTCAAACACAGGCATTTCCCTTCGTTGTGGCTTTACTGTACCAACCAATCCGGTTCTATTTTCTAGCAAGAACCGAGCTAGCAAGGGCCTTGTATAGTAATTATCCGTGTATAAAATGTGTCCCTTGTTCATCCATGGAGCCATGATGGTCTTCACTACACTCCCCGAGAATCCATGTTCGTCGTTACCGGGAATGTCTACATCACTAGCCGAGTACAGAATCAATGTACTGTTTGAATGGAACATGTCCCTTGAAAAGTACGAGAGATTCATCAACCACCAGCTTCTGTGCTGGTACGTAAAAATGTCTGAATTTTCCAATAACATCGTTCATGTAGTGCCTCACTTGCCACAGTCTATCATCAGCCGAGCGCTTGGATGGTATCCCTGGACCTCAAGGACGCTTAATGGCACGTTCCGGTTCATCTGCTGTTCAGGGACTGGCTCAATTTTGTTGTGGGGCGTCGAGATTAACCCTTTTGTTGCCTTCCATTCTGCTTGAATCTGGCGCCTCGCATTTTCACTCGCCTTACTCGGGTTGTACTCACCTATTTGTACTCACCTATTTGTGCTTGCGGAGGTTGAGCTTTGGCTCTTTGGTCCCGCCTCTCAACTGTCAATCAACTGGTGTACAGATTCCTGAGCCTACTGGGCTCTATCATATCTACATTTAAAACTGTGTATGGAGTCAGCCTCCACCACATCACTGCCTAATGCATTCCATCCGTTAACTACTCTGACACTGAAAAAGTTCCTTCTAACGTCTCTGTGGCTCATGTGGGTACTCAGTTTCCACCTGTGTCCCCTTGTTCGCGTCCCACCAGTGTTGAATAGTTTATCCTTGTTTACCCGGTCGATTCCTCTGAGGATTTTGTAGGTTGTGATCATGTCTCCCCTTACTCTTCTGTCTTCCAGTGTCGTAAGGTGCATTTCCCGCAGCCTTTCCTCGTAACTCATGCCTCTTAGTTCTGGGACTAGTCTAGTGGCATACCTTTGGACTTTTTCCAGCTTCGTCTTGTGCTTGACAAGGTACGGGCTCCATGCTGGGGCCGCATACTCCAGGATTGGTCTTACATATGTGGTGTACAAGATTCTGAATGATTCCTTACACAGGTTCCTGAACGCTGTTCTGATGTTAGCCAGCCTCGCATATGCCGCAGACGTTATTCTTTTTATGTGGGCTTCAGGAGACAGGTTTGGTGTGATATCAACTCCTAGATCTTTCTCTCTGTTCGTTTCATTAAGTACTTCATCTCCTATTCTGTATCCTGTGTCTGGCCTCCTGTTTCCACTGCCTAGTTTCATTACTTTGCATTTACTCGGGTTGAACTTCAACAGCCATTTGTTGGACCATTCACTCAGTCTGTCTAGGTCATCTTGTAGCCTCCTACTATCGTCCTCCGTTTCAATCCTCCTCATAATTTTTGCATCATCGGCAAACATTGAGAGAAACGATTCTATACCCTCTGGGAGATCATTTACATATATCAGAAACAGTATAGGTCCAAGGACTGACCCCTGCGGGACTCCACTCGTAACGTCTCGCCAATCTGAGACCTCACCCCTCACACTGACTCGTTGTCTCCTGTTGCTTAGGTACTCCTGTATCCAACGGAGTACCTTCCCTTTCACTCCAGCCTGCATCTCCAGCTTTTTCACTAGCCTCTTGTGTGGCACTGTATCAAAGGCTTTCTGACAATCCAAAAATATGCAGTCTGCCCACCCTTCTCTCTCTTGCCTTATTTTTGTTGCCTGGTCGTAGAATTCAAGTAACCCTGTGAGGCAGGACCTGCCATCCCTGAATCCATGTTGATGCTGTGTTACAAAGTTCTTTCGCTCCAGGTGCTCCACTAGCTTTCTTCGCACAATCTTCTCCATCAGCTTGCATGGTATGCAGGTTAGGGACACTGGCCTGTAGTTCAGTGCCTCCTGTCTATCCCCTTTCTTGTATATCGGGACTACGTTAGCTGCTTTCCAAATTTCTGGCAGTTCCCCTGTTGCCAGTGATTTGTTATACACTATGGAGAGTGGGAGGCACAGTGCTTCTGCTCCTTCCTTTAGTATCCAAGGGGAGATTCCATCTGGCCTATAGCCTTTGTCACATCCAACTCTAGTAAACACTTCCTTACTTCCCCGCTGGTAATCTCAAACTCTTCCAGTGGTTCCTGGTTAGCTATTCCCTCTCTTATCTCTGGGATTTCTCCTTGCTCTAAGGTGAAGACCTCTTGGAATTTCTTATTCAGTTCCTCACACACTTCCTTGTCGTTTGTAGTGAATCCTTCTGCCCCTATCCTTAATTTCATAACCTGCTCCTTTACTGTTGTTTTTCTCCTGATGTGGCTATGCAGCAATTTAGGCCGAGTCTTTGCCTTGCTTGCGATGTCATTTTCGTATTGTCTTTCTGCCTCTCTTCTCATTCTGACATATTCGTTCCTGGCATTCTGGTATCTTTCTCTGCTCTCCAGTGTCCTGGTGGCCTGCCTGTGTCTGTTAAGCATTTGGGTTCTGGCCTACCTCGACGACTGGCTGGTTTGGGCTCCCAACCAGAACGCGTCCAAGTAAACATCAAGCAGGTAAATGTGTCTGCTCGCCAGGGATTTGGATCTTTCCCAGCTTGCTGGGTTTGGGTTTCTGGTGTACTGGCGGAAGTTCCATCTGGTTCCCTTTCAGGTTCGGTCTTGGCTGGGTCTTGTGTGGGATGCTCAGACTGCTTCCTTGTCTCTTCCTCCGGCGGCTCTGCTTCACCTGAGTTCCCGCCTTCGTCTTTTCCCGAGGGGCTCCCAGGTCACGCAGTGGTTGCTCGAGGGTTTGTGCGGGAGCCTGAATTTGCCATGATAGGTGTACCTTCATCAGCTGTTCTGGTTTCTTCGGGGACGTCCCTTTTGCCTCTTTCTTGACTGCTGGGTTCGGCCTCCGGGGGCTTTGCATCGGTTGCTGTTGGTTGCCGCCGGCTTCGTCTTTGGGTTTTTTGGGTTCACTGCCTTGGCGCCTACCCGAGCCCTCGTTCAAGGTGTTCATAGAAGCGTCATCTCTTGGATTGGGTTTTGTGACCAGGGCTCACCAGGCCAGCTAGGGACGGTGGGGTCTGTCCCTCCATTGGGCTCACAACACAATGCGGGAGTTGGCAGGTGTGTGGATGCTGCTCCAGAGGATTCAAGTCGCTCGCGGATCGACGATCTGGCTCCATTTAGACTGTTTCTCACTGGTTCATTGCCTGAAGTGAGGGGGGGGGGGGGTTCCATGTAGTCCTTGGCTCTTTGGGGCTGGTTGCTTCGGGTGACTCATCTGCTGAGTTCTCGGGTTTGGCTCTCCCTGGCAGTTCATGTTCGGGGGTGTCCAATGTCCTGGAGAGCAGCTGGTCCCGGGTCATTCCCTTATCCACGGAATGGACAGTCGACGCCAACTCGTTCGGTTGGTGCTGCCAGAAGTTCAGGCCTTCGTGAGTGGATCTCTTCGCGTCAACATGGTCGAGGCTTCTCCCAGTGTACGTGGCAGTCTTTCTCAACAATGATGCCCTCAGGGTCGATGCCTTCAAGCAGAACTGGGTGAGGTGGAGTTATCTGTACCTCTTTTCCCCCAATTCAGCTGTTGCTCCAGGTCCTGGCGCTCTTGTAGACTTACCAGGGCCTTCTGGCTCCTTGGTGGCCGGCCCAGCCATGGTTTCAGGCGCTGCTTGCTTGGTGTCCGAACCCAAGGGTCTTCCTGTGGCTCCACCTCTTTCTGCAGATCGGTCCATTCCGGTACGAGGCTGGTTCGTTCTTCTCCTTGAATCTTCACTTCTGAAGTTTCTGACTCGTGTCTATCATCACTTGTATGGGACTCAGGTGACTTCATTGTTGGTCTCCAATCTGTGTGTTTTGTCTCGGCGGCAGTATGAAGTTTCCTGGCAGTCCTCCTGGTTTTTCCTATCACTGTGTAGTATACTTCGGTCTCTGATTGGGTTGTCTTGTCCTTTCGTGGTTGTTCCAGGACCATCATCTTATGCGGAATACAGTTTGTAGAGGCCCCTTTGGTTCAGGATTGTTTCTATAAAGCTCTTTTTCCTGTTGGCATTGGCCTCTGGGGTCGGGTCGAGGAGCTTCGTGCTCTCCTCCGGCACAAGGGTTTCTGCTCCTTTGGTCCTGGTGGTAGGTTTGTTCGTTTGCAGCCGTTTCCTTCTTTTCTGGCGAAGAATGAGACTGCTGCTTTCTGGAGGGGTCCTTGGGTTGTTGATGCTTGGTTGGTTAGGCCGGGGGTGTATCATGTGGTGTGTCCGGTTGCGGCTCTCCGCCATTATTTGAGTGCCATGGCTTCGGTGGCCGGGGATGCACTTTGGGTTGACCCTGTTTCCCTCCTTCCCTTTCCCAGGCTCTGGTCTCGCAGGTTCTCTACAGGGTTATTAAGTCTAGCCAGCCTGTGGTTTATCCCCGTGCCCACAACGTTCGTAAGTTTGCTGCTTTGGCTGCCGTCTTTGGCAACATGTCTTGGGTCGACATTTGGGCACGGGGTTTTTGGAGGTCGAACAGGGTCCTGGCTGCTTGTTACCTTATCAGTGGCCCTGGACCTGGTTGAGCCTGCATTGCATTGGGTCGGCGGTTGCAGCCAGTGGTCGCGATTTCGCGTTGAGGAGCGAGGACTCACCGCCTCCCTGGTAACTCCCTATTTTTCTTTGTCTTTGGGTAGTTAGCTCCTGGGAGCCGATGGGGCTTTCCCCAGAAAACCAGCGTTTGATGTAGTGAAATGCCATTTTCTGGGTGAGTCCTCGAGGCTCCCTGGCATCCCTCTCTCTCTCTCTCTCCCTCCGTTCAGCAGTGTTTTTCTCGCGTTTTTGACATCCAGCCTAAGAACTGGTATCTTGGATCGCCAGCACAAGTGTCTGGGGCTCCCCTTTCCCCCTCTCTGGAAAGGGAGGGGGATGTGCACGTACAGCGTGATGACGTCATGCTCGTTTGCTAATTTCTGTTTGGGGAGTTCTGTCCAGTCGTTCAACTTTCAGTAGCAATCTTTTCACCAGGATAGGAGCTTGTTTCGGGGCGCCTACCTTTCTGGGTGCCAGATCCGGTTGATGGCAGACATAGAATGCTCCCAACCACACGGGGACTTTGCTCCTCGTGCTGGTTTGAGGGGGGGGGGTCCAGGTTCTGGCACGTGGTCCCCAGTAGGCCTAGAACTCCAATCACATTGATGCCAAAGCCTAATATATCCATATCAGCCAGGATAGCTCTGGGAAGCCTATGGGACTCGCCCAGAAAATGGTGTTTCATTACATTCAATTCTGGGGTTATTTTACATGTACATGTTCTGAGAAGGGAAGTTAACATTTTACAAAGAAAAAATATTTTTGCGAACAATTGATTTTCAGCGCACAGCCAGAATGTCAAAATAAATGCGGCGCATCACATAGGTTAAAAGAAAAAAATACAATTATTATATTTTTTCTTGCACACAACGGAGTTGAGCAGCAGCAGTGGTGTTGAGCAGCAACAGCGATATTAGCAGCAGTGCCACTCAGGGGTTAAAGAACACAATAAAATATCTGTTACGACTGCAAGAAAAATGACAGGTTTGATAACAAGAACCTTTCAAACAAGGGATGCAACTTTATAATCTAAATTATTGGTACCAATTGAAGGTTTTAAATCTGTATTCTCTAGAGTGCAGGCGAGAAAGATACATAATAATCTACACATGGAAAGTTTTAAAGGGATCGGTTCCAAATCTGAAGACTGAGCAGGATGTACAAAATCACCCAATTGAAAAGAAGAGTTGCAATAGGTATGCAGAGGGAGAACGTCAACGTCAAGGGCCCAAAACTTTTCAACACTCTTCCCGTTAGACATAAGGGTCATAACTGACCGGCCTCTCATAGTGCTCAAGAGTGAACTTGCCAAACACCTCCAAAGAATTCCTGATCAACAAAGCTGTGACTCATACATCAGGATGCAAGCAGCTGCATCTAACAGCCTGGTTGACTAGACAACCAACTGCAAGGGCCTGGTCGGAGACAGGGTCACAAAGTCTTTGATCCCCGGAACCTCTACAAGGTAGCAATAAGGTATGGTCATCTCCGGGAGGGTGTGTGGGGGAGGGGGCTGGGGGGAGATCTAGGAAGGCATGTGGGAAAGGCCTGGACACAGGGTCAACTCAGGGAAGGTGTGTGGGGGGGGGGGGAGATTTCGGAAGGCATGTGGGAAAAGCCTGGGCACAGGGTCAACTCTGGGAGGGTGTTGGGGGGGGGGAGACCTAGGAATGCACGTGGGAAAGGCCTGGGCACAGGGTCAACTCTGGGAGGGTATTGGGGGAAGGAGACCTAGGAAGGCATGTGGGGAAGGCTTGGGCACAGGTTCAACTCTGGGTGTGTGGGGGGAAAGGAAGCCTAGGAAGGCATGTGGAAAAGGCCTGGACACAGGGTCAACACTGGGAGGGTGTGTGTAGGGGGGGGGCAGACCTTGCCAGGCATGTGTGAAATGCCTCAGCACAGGGTCAACTCGGGGAGGGTGTGGGGGGGGCTGGCCTAGGAATGCATGTAGAAAAGGTCCGGGCACAGGGTCAACTCAGGGAGGATGTGTAGGGGTAGACCTAGGAAGGTGTGTGGGAGAGGCCTGGACACAGGATCAACTCAGGGAGTTGAATCATTGACCCTGAATCAATGATTCACTCCCCTGAATAATTAACACTATCGCGCACGGCGCGTGATCGCCACAGGCTTTGATGTCATGGGGCGGACGGTGTGGGCGAGCGTGCGGCGACGCCTAAATGTGTATACTCGTTTCAGTTTTCTCACCTTAATTTTTGTGCTACGTCGTTCGTTTTGGTATCATTGTGTTCGCAATTAACCCTTGTGTGGCTCCGGGCTATTTAGCATTTGTCACCCCAAGCGCATACAAAAAAAAAAAAATTCTTCTAAACCTGTTAATTTGTGTTCTCTGATCATGGGATAAATAATAAAAAAATCGTAATTGGCATATATTGCCCGCTATAGGGTGGGGAAGTCTGGCAAAAAACGGGCGCTGACTCAGCGTGCGTCGCAGACGGTTTGTTGTTCGCCAGCTGTCAGCCAGGAGTGGCCACAGAGATAATTACCTAATTATTTCAATGTCTCTGATTGATTTTTTGTAGTTTTTTTTGCTGTAATATTATTCAATAGTGTGTAGTGTGATATATTTATATAATAAAATGAGTGAATCATCGCTGTACTCAAAAATATGATGTGCATATTGTTGATTCAATTATTATGTTCATCAAGCAGTGATTAAATACTTTGTCGGTTATTACACTATATACTTAAGTTATATATAAGTATCTGCATGTTTTGTTCACCATAACGAACCACTAAGTTGCTATTATGAGTAAAAAGCAACGAGGAGTGACCGCCACACACCAGCCAGCCACTCGCTGCCACTAACTCCCTCACACCTCACTCGCCCACATTCTCCTCCCACCATACTGTTTTTGCTTTATTCACTATATACAGACGTTATATATAAGTATCTACATTCGTGTTCACCATAACGAACCACTAAGTTAGCATGCACAGTGGCAGTGGCAGCCAGCGGCAGCCCACCACTGGCTGCTACTTCCTCCCTCCTTCAACTCACCTGACTCGCCCACATTCTCCTCCCACAATACTGTTTTTGCTTTTATTCACTATATACAGATGGTATATATAACTATCTGCATGTTTTGTTCACCACAACTGTACAACTAATTTGATATAGTTAGTTCAGGCACTAAGAGACATCGCTACACACAGTCAGGTGGCGGCTGCTTCCCTCACACATTCAAGGTCAGACGCACTAAAATTTCACTCCCAACAATACTGCTTGTGGTGTTATTACCCTATATACAGACGTTATATATAAGTATCTACATGTTTTGTTCACCATAACTGTTCAACTAAGCCAGTATAACGCCCAAAGAGCATAGTGGCCACCCCTACCAACATGACAAATCATGCAGATGTTGCCGCAAACATCACCAAAATGGCTTCTTCCCCACACTCCTTTTGCTGTTATTACACTGTATATATACACATTATATATAAGTATCTACATTTGTATTCACCATAACGAACCACTAAGTTGGTATGCTGAGTGGCAGCCATGCCACTCCCTCCCTCCCTCACCTTACCTGACACTCGCTGGCCAGGCCTTGGGCTGAGAGGACTTGCGCGCCTCCTCTCCCCTCGAGGGCTTAAGTCCCTCGTCCCCAGCCTTGTGCTGTGATCGCCGGGGCAGTATCATCACAATACTACTGTGCAGCTGAGTGTTCCGACACTATTGCATAAGTCACTAGTATCAAAGGAACCCTAGAGTGAACTAGTGAGTGGCGCCTGAGGCTTGGAGGCAGGCGAGCCTGCCCCCACCGCTCCCTTAGGGGAAGCCTACCAAACATTAGTGTTTGATGCATTGCTGGTGCTAATAACACAGCATCGCCTGTACAGTGTACCTGGGACTCACTGTAAGACTCTCTAGCAAGAATCACAGGGCATCAACAGCTTCAGGCAACAAACAGCAAGGAGAGTGGTGGGACTGTAACCTGACCCCCATGGACCTCTGACCCTTGCGGTCAGAGCACTGACCCAACGGTCTCCCTTCCCTGGCGGGAGGGTGACATAGCCGCCAACATTACAATGATGCCAGCTTTGTACAGAGCACCTGTACACTCTTAGTTTAAGACTTATCTACCCCACTTTCTCTTACTCTTCTCATTTCGCCATTTCAACAGGTCAAGTGGAACGGTCCAGTGGCCCATGCAGTTACCTGTAAAATCTGGGGGGCCACTTGATCTGGGCATCTGTTCACCCTTGTAGCAGGGTTAGGCTGTCTTAGGGGACATTCTGTCCACATATATTACATAGGAGAATAAGTCACTGAGGGCTACCCTTTGCGAGTCCCAACCAACCAAGTGGAATATCCAAGTGTTTATCCAAGTCGTCTGAGCACTCTCAAACCCACTGAGAGTGCTCTACCCCTCAGAGCAGGTTTATGACTGTTGGCGCTGATGACTGGTAAGGCATGCTGCCTGCTCTGCCATTTGTCGTGTTAATCATCATCATATGATTATCAATGCAAACCAGGTATCAAAAGAGGTTAGAGCAACAATTTATGCCGCCTGAAGAAGCAGGTATGGAGGAGGTAGCTGCTGGACCCTCAGGGCTCTTCCCTACCATGACCAGTGACACTGTCACCCCACCACCCAATGATGGGTTTGTGGAGGTGGTAAGTAAGAGGCTGAGAAGGAAACAAGGGAAACAGAAGCCTGGTGAACAACAGGGTGGAAGGCGTCCGATAGCACCAAGGAGCAAGTACACACGTCTGACCTTCCCTAAAGGCACGAGTGTGGCGGACAGGATTGTGTGGAGTACGAAACTCAGCGTGGTGTACCCGCCTGGCTCTGCAGGCGTGGTACGTCCACATGTCAACTCCCCATTTGTGTATGTTTTAAGAGAGAAGCAGGAGGCTGTGGAGGCTCTTCTACAAGGGAAAATAGGTGATGTAAAGCTCTCCCCTCTAGATAATCCAACACGGAACAAGAAGTCTACAGGTACAGTCACGGGTATCCACTAGAGTGGGTCTATGAATTAGATGGGGTACACAGAGCACGAAGATTGACCAAGAATGGTAAGCCTACTGATCAAATAGTCATAGTCTGGAAAAAGCCTGATCCGCCACCTGACCAGTATTGGTTTGGTGGGTTGTATGCGCGCCCCAGCACGTTCAGGGTGTGGGAGCCGAACCCTGTGGAGTGTTAAGAGTGCTGTGGCAGTGGCCACATAGCTAAGTACTGCTGGTGCCCCACACCCAAGTGTGCTCTCTGTTCCGGTCCTCATGCACTGAAGGACTGTCAGTATAAGAAGACCAGAGACCAAAGAAAGCAGGAACAGGAGCAACAGAACACTGCAACAGAAGCAGGGCAACAACCTGAATCTGTGGCTCCGTCTAAACCGCCGCTGAAGTGTTTCAGATGTGGTACGGATGGAGTCACCATCTGGCACTCGGACTGTACCAAACGGCCAGCCTTCCTTGGCACAAGGAGGCAAGTGCCCAAGACACAACAAGTGCCTACTGATGCCGGCTCTAGTACTGTTGACCCATCCCATAGTGGTGACAGTACCAGCAACGCCCCTGACAACACACAACAGCCTGACACAACAGTTAAAGGACAGTTGGCAACCTTGCAAGCACAGGTAACAGAACTGGCTGAAATTATACAGATGCTACTTCAGGCTCCTCCACAAGAGATACAGCAGCCTCCACACTGCTGTGTCACAGCCGTGGCCCGCGCTGGTAAAAGTTCCTGTGGTGGAGGTGACGGCGGCGGCGGCGACAGCAGAGATGAGACCGACAACGGAGGCGGTGGCAGCGACGTTGTCAGTCAACTCAGGGATGACAACAACAGCAGTGTTAGTGGCACAGAACCATTAACTGGAAGAGGAAGTCGATCTGCATCAGCATATTTTAAAATGATTCATGACCTTAACGAACGCGCTCAAGCCAAGTACAAGAATGAAAAAGATAATATTCTGAGTGACAGTAATTATGCCATACGACTTACAGAGAACATTCACTCGCGGACCATGCCGAGTTGCTCAGTGATCAAGAAACTGATGATGCCACCAGGTGTTCCTGACGACACCAAACGCCAGGTTGGTGTGGCTCTTTACGTCGTAGAATCACTTATTGACGCATTGTGTAAGTGGGACGAGGACAACAATGGGACCACCAGTCCCAGGGAGGAACAACACCAAGACGATGGCTGCTGTTGACACAAGAACCATTAGGTTTCTCAGTTGGAACATTCGTAGCATCAACAAAAGACTGAATGACCTAATTGCATATGTTACCAGTAACAACATAGATATAATTGCTTTACAGGAGCCCTACACGTCCAATATGATAAATGTAATGGTTGTAGTCAGAGAAACAATCTTCGTCCTCATGGTTTTATTCTCCGCCAGTAACAACAACAAAACAAAAATCAGGTACATGAAATATTGTTAACAAGATCATAAACAAAAGAGCATCTGCTCCAAACATGCTACCTCCAACATCTGTAGTACTCAATCCCAACATTCCTCCCCTTTTAAATAAACTCTATCCCTACAGGTTAAGTCTATCAGGCGGTCGTATGACTCTTCCTGATTTTCTCAACTGGGAGTCCTGACCTTGTTACTTCTGGGAAACATTCTTCTGAATTACTCCTTGCCGAGTCCATAGGGTTGACTGTATCCCCATAACCCTCTGCTGCCCCTTGCTCTGCCTCACGGTCACCTGCAGGTGCTGCTATCCCTTCATTATTAGGATGGATATCCCCAGTTGCCCCACCCCCACCTGAAGGGTCTTCAAAATTCCCTGTGAACCTTGGCATGAGCTGATCGGCATGCCTTTTCCAATTAATGTTCCCAAAACTCTGCACTTGCACAGTGAAGTTCCTGCGGCCCAGGACTTCCCTAATTTTTCCTTCCACCCAGGGCTTTCCACTTCCAAAATTCCTTGCATATACTGCATCCCCCTCATTAAACAACAATTCCTCTCCCTGAGCCAACTGACTGGCCAAGCTAGTTACCGATTTCTCTTTATTGGGATCTGTCTTTACTGCTTCCATGTGCACTTTAAAGTGTCTATTAAACAGTAATTCAGAAGGAGATTTACCAGTAGTAGAATGAACAGTTTTTCTTTGATTATATAAAAATCTACAAAGCCTTGTATTAATAGTACCTTCCGTAAACCGCTTTAACCCTTCTTTCAAGGATCTCACTGCTAGACCATTTGAAGAAGGATTATAGGGGGCAGGTGTTACATGTTTAATACCATTTTTTCTAAAAAAATCCTCCATTTCCACAGAAACAAAATAAGGAGCATTGTCTGAGACAATTATGTCTGGCAATCCAAAATTACAAAATGTTTTCCTTAGTAATTCACAAGTTACAGATGATGTGGTGGAATTACACACATGCACATCCAGAAATTTGGTGTATGAATCCACCACCACTAGGTATTGGTCTAGCCGAACGAGTGGACAGAACTCCCCAAACAAAATTATCAAAACTAGCATGACAACATCACGTCGCCGCGCCACCGTCTGCGCACCCCCCCCCCCTCCCCGAGAGGGGAAAGGGAAGCCCCAGACCCTCCACGCCGGCGATCCAACTGTCAGTTCTTGGCTGATGGTATTACTGGCTGGTCGAGTGCCTCTGGCTCCGGTTTTTGTTTCAGTTCTGTGCCTTGTGGTGTGGACTGTCTCTACCGGTGGGGTGTGAGCCAGGGGTACTTCCACGGTACTCAGGCTGCATGTGCCTAGGGCTATCTTCCCTAGGTGCCCTGTAAGTACTGCCCTTGGGGCCACCTTCCACAAGTCGCCTTGGGTTCTACCTCCGCTGTGTCCTTTACTGCTCGGTACTGGGCCGCTCTTGGAGTCGGCTGGGGTTTTGTTGCCCTGGTTTGTCTCTGGGTAGGTGGTAGTTTTCGTCACTGGTACTGCTCGGTACTGGGCCGCTCTTGGAGTCGGCTGGGTTTTGTTGCCCTGGTTTGTCTCTGGGTAGGTGGTAGTTTTCGTCACTGGTACTGCTCGGTACTGGGCCGCTCTTGGAGTCGGCTGGGGTTTTGTTGCCCTGGTTTGTCTCTGGGTAGGTGGTAGTTTTCGTCACTGGTAGGGGCGCGGGGTACTGCACAGCTAGTTTTCACCATTAACAGTGGCCGGCTCTGTTCCGCTTGGGTACGTTGTCCTTGCGGGGTTTTTCTTTTGTTTTTGTTTTTGCCTGGTGGGGGGTCTGCTTTTACTATGGTCCCCCTTTCCTGTTCTAGGTGATTTTCTTTCAACTTCTTCTGTTGGCGGTACTCCCCGCTTGGCCCCCGTGAGTGGACATGTTCTGGGGGTTCAGCTTTCAACCCGTCCTCTTATAAATAACGTCACTTTTGGCTCGTATGCGCGCTATGGCCAAATATGGACGTAATTTGAAATGAAATCGACTAACAAAAGTGACGTTCTGTTCCGTTTTCTATTTGAGTCGTCTGGCGTACGCGCAGAGGTTAGGAGAGGACACTTTGAATTCACGTTTTTCATAACGTTTTGAAACTTTGAGAATTTACTGCCCACCTAACCTATCAGAGGACCCTTAACTTACTGTTGTTGAAAAAAAAATTCCCAAATTTATTTTCATTTTTTTTCATTTTCAAATTACGTCCAAATTCGGCCATATGGGCAAACAGCCAAAAGCGACTTTCTTTTTAAGAGGACAGGTTGCAGCTTTAGCAGTTTGTTGGTAGATTTGGGCGCCGGTTCGCGGTACCCTGCCTGGGCTTCCCTTAGCGTGTACCAAAGGCTAAGGGCCCTGGGAAACCCCACGGGGGCTCTGTGGTCCTCTCGGTGTGTCCCCTGGAAACACAAACCGAAACCGTCTCTATTTTCCGCTTGTTACAACTTGTAATAAAGTTGTTACATCTTAGCTTAACGTGTTTATGACGTATTAGAACGTTGTTACAACTTGCTATATTGGTTGTTATAACTGGTTAGGAGGTGTTAAAGCTTGTTCGAATGTTGTACCAACGTCGTAGTTTCGGTGTGTGTTTGGTGGGTCCCTGGATTCCTCCTCGCGTCCTGCGAGTTTGACGGTTGATCTGTCCCCTTGTCTCAGGGTGACACTCACCGGTTGTGCCTCCGCCATGCTGCCTGTTGCGTCCTTGTTTTTGTGACCCGGAGTCGTCCGATGATTGTTGTTGGTACGCGCTCTCCTTCACCCAGGCCACTGGTCTTGATAATCGGGTGCAGGCGGCTGCGGCGTTGCTGGCTGGGTGTATGTTGCTGCAACGCTTTTGGTTGTTTGCGGCCCCGGATGCCCCGAGGCTGCCCCGTTTTGGTAGTTGGGATCAGGACTTGGGGGTGGGGGTCACTTCGACTCTGGCTCCTTCCGCTTCTTGTTCTTCCCCTTCTGTTCTACTCACTTCCTCCCTTGCTTCTTGCTCCGAACCATAGGCGGGTTTCGGGGTTGGGGCGGGGTCTGGTTGGGTTGAGACTCAGGCGGTCTCGGGGGTTTTCCTCTTTCGGGGTGGCAGCGGAGGCGTTCGAGTCGATTCCTCCTGCCGTGCCGTATGGGTCTGACCAGTGGGCTCCCTTCATTAGTGATTGCACGGCTGCCCCGGCTTTTCCTTGTTAAGCTGGGGCTTTGGGGGTGCGGCTCGGCCCTGGGTCATGCCGTAGAGGTTCCCGGGGTTAGGGAGGGGGTTGCCTGGGGGGCCTCGGCCCCGTTTGCTCCTCTTGGGTCTTTTTACCTTTGGTGTGGGGCTGGTAGTTTCTCCGGGGGTTGTTCCTTCCTTCTGTGTTCCTGTTGTTTTCAGGTATACCCCTCCCTGGGTTCGGTTCCGTGTTCCTTCGGGTTCGTCGGTCCCGTCGTTCCTGGGGGTGTGTTTCACCCCCTTTTCCTTACCCTTTTCGCTCTTACGTCGCGATGCTGTTCAAAAAAAAAAAATATTCAGGTAAGGTACATTCATACAAGGTGTGAAACACATTGATGGATTTCTATATTGACCTAGTACATAGTGCCTAAACCGCTTCGTATTGTTGTCCCTGCATGTTCCTTGGTCAGGGGTGCTTGTTGTAGTTCTCGTTGGTTCACGAGTCTCTATGTACCTTCCAATATTATTGGAACGTCTGTGGTTTTTTATGTGGTTCCCTCGGGTCTTTTGTCGGCCTTGTTGGTTCCCTTCCATCATCTGTTTTCTTTGCTTTGTTTTCGCCTTGTTTTGTTTTCGCGTCATCTCTACTTCCAGTTTCGGCGATCTTTATCTTCGTTCTGCACGCCTTCCTGGTGGTTGTACGATGTCTGTACGTTGTGTGTACGATTTGTGTGTCCGCCTGGTGTACGAGCCACGCCTCCCGGTGGATGGGTGGTGCATTTCGTACCTCGTGTGCTGGGGCCGCGGTGTGCGCGTTTTGTTTATGGGCGGTGTGCTCGTGTGTTCGCGTCGTTTCTTGTGGTTTTCTACGGCTTCTTGCTCGTTTCTCCCTCCAGTCGTGGCCCTCTGGGTGCTGAGGGTGGTTTGGGATTTATATCTGGGGGTGTCACTTTGTACTTCCTCTGCTTCTTGGTGGGGGTTGGTTTGGCGTGGAGCCGCCTCACCATCTGTACAGCTTCGTCTTCTGCAGGGCGCTCGCCTCTGGCCGTATTTCTCCTTCGACTTCACATTTTCTTCAGGTAACTGTACATACTATGCCTACTGCCTCGAGTATGCATGGTTTTCGGGCGCACCTTTAGCGCTGCTCCTAGTATGTTACTTGGCTCGCCTGTGTTGAGGCACGGTCGTGTGTCTGCTCTGCAGGTGAGGTTGTCTTGTCCGGCGCTTCTGTCGGCCTAGTGCTGGTTCTCACTTTTGGTGGGGTGCTTGCCTAGTTGTGCTTGCGGGGGTTGAGCTCTGGCTCTTGGGCCCCGCCTCTCCTGTCAGCAGACGGTTGTGCAGTTTCCTGAGCCTTCTGGGCTCTGTCCTCACGGTTGCTCCTGTGGGTGGCGTCTGCCTCCTCCACATGGTTTTTTGGTGCTTTTCGCTTCCTTTCCCCTCTGACATTAATCAGGTTCTTTTTTGTGTCTGTGGCTCCTTTGGGTGCTCACTACCTCGTGTGTCCCCTTGTGCGTACAAACATACAGACATAAGTACAGTGGACCTGTGGAGGGCCTATTGGCCCGTGCGAGGCTGCTACTGTTTCTTACCATCCATTCCCATCACATACATGTCCAACCCGCCCTTGCACCAATCGTGGGGCCCCACCACCATGTTACGTGGTAATTGGTTCCACGCATCACCGGGCCTGTTACCGTGCCGGTTATTCCTCCGGTCTTTCCTGATTCTGCGTTTATCCCTTTTATGCCCATTGTTTTGTGCCCACAATGTGCCGCAAGGGTGGCATGTGCCACTATCCCAGTTTCTATTGTTTCGTGGAGATTGGTCACTAAACACAACCACTATGCACTATGGAACTACTTATCTTTTGTTGCATATACAGTACAACCTCGATTCAATGTACTATATGGGACCGACCCAGTTCGTTGGAGCGTTGGATTCGTTGCAAGGGGTGACCTTCAGGAGGCGTATGCGTCAGTGTCTCTTTTTCTTTTCTTGTAGACAATAAAAATGCATTATCATCTTATATACTTTACCTATATATTATTACTCTAGTAACAAATACTGTGTTACATTTGTTATTTTAAGAAATGTAGATGTTTATCTCTCAGGATGTTTGGTAATATGTTATTGTTTGTGATGTGTTTATATGTATGTATTAACACGATGTACTGAACGGGGTGAGAATAGCTTCAGCTACCTCATCCCTTTGTGTGTATTTTACCTCAATAAACTTATTTCAATTTCAATTTCAATTTGTTATTTACCTTATTGTTGGAGTTATGTCCATCTTGAAGTCTCATGGAGTTGTGAATGCTGTACAGTAAATACATACTGTAGTGTATTATGCCGTTAACCCTTAAACTGCGCATGGCATATATATACGCCCTGAGTAACATGTCCCACGGTGCGCATGGCATATATATACGCCATAGGGTGCCACGCCCGATTCAAATGGCCCGCGGCTACACGGGTTCACATTAGCTTCCTCAGGGCTCTTGTAAACAGACGCAATTTAAAAAAAAAATCGTGGGCAATATTCTCAGGTGTGAGAGGCACAGTACTGTTGGAGCAACCAAGGCTGGCGCATGTAGCATGAGCGAGCAGCATTGCTGTTCAGCTTGTGACCACAGCATCACCGAAAAATGTCAAAATAAATATATAATTGTTATTATTTAGTGATGACAATATTACAGATGACCCCTGACTGTGATATAAATAACCAGGGTTGTGATAATAGCAGGATTGTTGTAATAATTAGCGATGTAGGAGGAGTGATGCTGATAGACGGAAGGAGACAGCAGTCGTTTACTGACTGTGTAATTACCTAGTGTAATTACCTAAGTGTAGTTACAGGATGAGAGCTACGCTCGTGGTGTCCCGTCTTCCCAGCACTCTTTGTCATATAACGCTTTGAAACTACTGACGGTTTTGGCCTCCACCACCTTCTCACTTAACTTGTTCCAACCGTCTACCACTCTATTTGCGAAGGTGAATTTTCTTACGTTTCTTCGGCATCTGTGTTTAGCTAGTTTAAATCTATGACCTCTTGTTCTTGAAGTTCCAGGTCTCAGGAATCTTCCCTGTCGATTTTATCAATTCCTGTTACTATTTTGTACGTAGTGATCATATCGCCTCTTTTTCTTCTATCTTCTAGTTTTTGCATATTTAATGCCTCTAACCTCTCCTCATAGCTCTTGTCCTTCATTTCTGGGAGCCACTTAGTGGCATGTCGTTGCACCTTTTCCAGTTTGTTGATGTGCTTCTTAAGATAAGGGCACCATACAACCGCTGCATATTCCAGCTTTGGTCTAATAAAAGTCGTGAACAATTTCTTTAGTATTTCTCCATCCATGTATTTAAAAGCAATTCTTAGGTTAGAAAGTGTAGCATAGGCTCCTCGCACAATGTTCTTGATGTGGTCCTCAGGTGACAGTTTTCTATCTAAAACCACCCCTAGATCCCTTTCTTTATCAGAATTCTTTAAAGATTTCTCACATAATTTATAGGTTGTGTGGGGTCTATGTTCTCCAATTCCACATCCATAACATGGCATTTATTCACATTAAATTCCATTTGCCAAGTGTTGCTCCAAATACTTATTTTGTCCAGGTCTTCTTGAAGGGCATGACAATCATCTAGGTTTCTTATCTTCCCTATTATCTTAGCATCATCAGCAAACATGTTCATGTAATTCTGTAATCCCTCTGGTAGATCGTTTATGTAGACAATGAACATTACCGGTGCAAGAACTGAACCCTGTGGTACTCCACTCGTGACATTCCTCCAATCCGATACCTTGCCTCTGATTACGGCCCTCATTTTTCTGTCAGTTAGAAATTTTTCATCCATGTTAGTAGCTTACCCGTCACCCCCAATATGTTCCAGTTTCCAGAACAACCTCTTATGGGGAACTCTGTCGAAAGCCTTTTTTAGGTCCAGATAGATGCAGTCAACCCAACCATCTCTTTCCTGTAAAATCTCTGTTGCTCGATCATAAAAACTGAGTAAGTTCGTTACACAGGATCTTCCAGATCGAAAACCATACTGTCGTCTGATATTATATCATTTCTCTCCAGGTGTTCTACCCATTTAGTTTTAATTATTTTTTCCAATATTTTGACTATTACACTTGTCAATGATACAGGTCTATAATTAAGGGGGTCTTCCCTGCTTCCACTTTTGTAGATTGGAACTATGTTAGCCTTTTTCCACACATCAGCTACAACTCCTGTAAACAGGGATGCCTGAAAAATCAGCTGAAGTGGAATGCTGAGCTCAGGTGCACACTCTCTCAGAACCCATGGTGAAACTCCATCTGGACCAACTGCCTTGTTCTTACTTAGCTCCTTGAGCATTTTTTCCACTTCGTCTCTAGTCACCTCTATGTGCTCTATGTTGTTCTCTGGAATTCTTATTGTGTCTGGTTCCCTAAAGATTTCATTTTGTACAAACACACTTTGGAACTTTTCGTTTAGTGTTTCACACATTTCCTTTTCATTTCCGTGAATCTATTCCCATTATCAACCTCTGAATATTATCCTTTACCTGCAATTTGTTGTTTATGAATTTATAGAATAGACCTGGTTCTGTTTTACATTTGTCTGCAATCCCTTTTTCAAAATTTCTTTCTGCCTCTCTCCTCACTGCTGTGTAGTGTTGTTTCTTGCATCTTTGTATGTTTGGGGGTTTGGCCTCTTCCTGTATTGATTCCATTTTTGTGTCTTTTGGTCTCTGGCCCTCTCGCAATTCCTATTGAACCAATCCTGTTTCCTAGTTCTGCATCTCTGTTTTGGTATAAATTTTTTGTGCCTTTATCATATATTTCACAAACTTGACATACATCTCATTCACTTCCTTGCCTAGCAACAAGTCTGTCCAATTATACTCACTAAAAAAATTTCTAAGGTTGCCATAATGTCCTCTCTTGAAGTCAGGTTTTTCAACTGCTTCATCCTCCTTATTTTCTTCCAGATTATAACGCATTGCATACTTTATTCCCAAAAGACATGGTCACTTTTACCCAAGGGAGGAAGGTACTGAATGTCAAATACTCTTCCTCCTTCCTGGTAATATCAAATCTAGCATGGAGGGAACGTCCCCTTCCCTCATCCTCGTAGCTTGTTTAACATGTTGATACAAGAATGTTTCCAGGATGAGGTCTACAAATTTACAGGTCCAAAATCTTCTGTTTTAGCTTCATATGCTTCCCAGTCTATGGATTTCAAGTTGAAGTCACCAACTATCAACAGTCGTGACCTATCGTTATCCGCTCTCGCTATAATCTCTCTCATTATTGTTATAAGACCTTCTCGTTTACTATCTAGCTCCTCCTTTGACCATGTGCTGCTTGGTGGTGGACTATATGCATTTATGACCATTAGTTTATCATCTCATGGCAGATCTCTAGTGCTATTATGTCAACCTCTTGTGGATTGGCAGTCATTATTTCCTTCACCTTTAGGTGTTCTTTCACCAGCACAGCAACGCCACCGCCTTTCCTAATTTTTCTGTCCCTTCTCCAAATTGAGTAGCCCCTTGGGAATATGACCTCATTTAAAATATCATCTTCAAGTTTTGTCTCCGTGAGTGCAACAATGTCTGGTGTCTGCATCTGTATTACATCACTTAACTCCAATATCTTCGATCTTACTCCATCTATGTTGGTGTATGCAATCTTCAGGAACTTGTTCCCCCTCTCTTATTCTTCACTCCCCCTCTCTCTATTGATTTTGTTGGTTTGCCTTTATGTACCACTTTACTGGTCTGCCTACCCCTAACACTTTGTAGAAAAAAGAATTGATTTCTTCTTCATTCCTGCTCTCATTTAAACGTTTTGCCTCAGCGAGGTTCAGTTTCAGCTTCTCTCTGTCTTCTCTTGAAAGATCTCGTCTTAATGACCACATTTTCCCATCCTCATCACTTTGTAACTTTCTAGCATTCCTTAGTACTTCTTCCATCTGCTTGGCACCGTTTAGGGTGATCCTCAAAGGTCGATCTTTCCCTTTTACATATCTGCCTATTCTCCTGTAGTCACACACATTCTCTATGGTTGTAAGACCTTCCACGAGGCCAACAATTTTATCTACTACTTTTGCTTCTTCTACAGCTCTTTCTGACCTAGATGTTATCTCCTTTTCTTTGCAGCCAAAATTATCAGGGACTTACTCCGATCAACTGTGTTTTGCACCAACCTCGGGTTAGATGCCAATTCCTTTCTCACTTCCAGCCTAATGTTTGTTTTATCTTGGTTGCTGCATTTTTTGGGCTTCCTTTACTGCTGCTTCCATTTTTTCCTTCTCCTTGGCCACTTGTGCATAAGTGAGTTGCATATCTTTCTTGCACTGTTCTATTCCCTGTGTAACTTCCTCCATCTGTGCTGACAAAAGCTGTTTCTCCTCTTGAATTTCCTTGCCTAGCCTATTGTAATCATTTATGTTTAAATTGCTCTAACTTCTTCCAAAGCTATTTTTAAGAGTATATTTTCTTCTTCCATGGCTTTGCAATTTGTTTCCAATTGACTCTTTTCCTTGCGCAAGTCTTTCACTAAACCCTCAAGACCTAAAACTTTGCTATTCAAATGATCATTACTTTCTTTCAATTTACTAATTATTTCTACATGAGAGTTCACTATAGTATCTAATTTTACCAACTTGTTGTGTAGACTGCTAATATCAATGCTTTCTTCATTGAATCCCTCAAAATCAAGCTCTGTTTTGTATTTCCTCTTGTCAGTGGCCATCTTGAATGTTCTTCTCTGCACTGTAAACACTATAGGGCAACTTTTTCTCACCCAATTTTTCACTTCCCTTAGCACATTCCTGTTATCTCATCTATTTTCAAAGCACTATACCTTTATGATCTCTGGGACACCACTCACTATCCTCAACCTGTACTACAATACTTAGGATTGTTGAAATATGCTGGAGCTCCTCTGATGCAAGTGTTGACCCTAGGGTGTCACCTTTTTTGTGTGGCCACCTGTT
>WNGS01159603.1:13986-41636 GCA_020271785.1 Procambarus virginalis
TCTGAAGCTAGGTAATGATGATAGAGTTACAAGATACGAGCTAGATGGTGACGAGATTGCGAAGTCGGATTGCGAAAGGGATCTGGGAGTTATAATTAGTAAGAATTTAAAACAAAGGATCAATGCATAAATGTTCGTAATAAGGCAAATAGGACACTCGGATTTATTAATCGCAGCGTAAGTAACAAGACACCTGGTGTGATTCTCAAGCTATATCTTGCTCTGGTTAGGCCCCATTTAGATTATGCAGTTCAGTTTTGGTGACCATATTATAGAATGGATATTAATTCACTTGAACGTGTCCAGCGTAGGATGACTAAGTTAATTCCACAAATTAGAAATCTTTCATATGAAGAAAGATTAACAAAGCTTAATTTGCATTCACTGGAAAGGCGAAGAGTTAGGGGTGACATGATAGAGGTTTACAAGTGGATGAATGGACATAACAAAGGGGATATTAATAGGGTATTGAAAGTATCAACACAGGACAGAACGCGAACACAATGGGTATAAATTGGATAAGTTTAGATTTAGGAAAGACTTGGGTAAATACTGGTTCAGTAACAGGGTTGTTGATTTGTGGAACCAATTGCCGCGTATCATTGTGGAGGTGGGGTCCCTCGATTGTTTCAAGCAATGGGTTGGACATGTTATATGAGTGGGATGATTGGGTGGTTATAAATAGGAGCTGCCTCGTATGGGCCAATAGGCCTTCTGCAGCTGCCTTTGTTCTTATGTTCTTATGTTCTTAAGACTTCCTCATGGAGGCCAGTCACCAAATTCCAACGACTCACTGCTCAGCCAAAGTCCGCAGGCAAAGAAAAAAACGAAAATCTAGAGGTCTACACTAATCCCACCAGCTCCATAACTGGTATAGCCAGCCTTCCAGGCTGAAAACCATCATGCAGACCCCCATCCATCGCCAGATCTCTAGTATCAGCCACCTGATACAGATAATGGCTCCAAAGAGCCTCCACATACGGGATCACCATAGCCCATGCTACTGGAACTTATTATTCTGAGTACTGAATCTAAATCAACTACACATTTCTTCACAGAAGAGATTTCTAATTTTATATTTGATCTATTCAATTTGTAAGGCATACTACTTTCCTGTCCTTTGCTTAAAATATTTGTATATAAGTTATATTTTGAATCCAAATCGAAATCGTCCTTTACATCAACATCGCTGGGTTCACATTTTGCTCCAAGACCTGCCCTCCCCTTATGCCCAAGATTTTTCAATCTATTTGACCCAAACAATTTCTTAGGATATTAAAATTAGCTTTACGAAATCTGCACTTTAACAGAATTTTCTCCTACAGATCTATTCCATTCTATGCTAAATCTGATTTCTTTGTGATCATTGTTTCCTAGTGCACTCCCAATTTCGATGTCATTAATCTGTGTTCCCTGTTAATTAACATTGAGTCAAAATATTATCTTCCCGCATTGGTTCCTTAATGTGTTGCGTAAGAAAGAAATCGTCAATTAATTCTTTAAAACCTTCTGGTGATATGGGAATTGATAGGAAGAAGGATGGAATAAGAGTATGAGTTTGTTGGAGAAACATTGGCAAAATGATCAGGGAAAGAGAAGGGCCTCAAAATACAATTCACTTAGGGTATATTACACTAACAGTAGAATCTAAGAAACAAAATATACGTGTTAATGCTCTTGTCTGTACAGAAAAAATAAATATTATTGCACTTACCGAAACGTGGATGAATGTAGAAAATAGGGACTATTAGCTTAATATCAATAAATGGATTTAAACTATTTCACACAGATAGATATATAGACGAGGATGGGGAGTAGCCATATATGTTAGGGACAATTTTAAATGTAGTCTCAAAGAGGGAATCAAAACTGAGCCACACACAGAAACTATTTGGATAGAATTAAACGAGAAAGCAAATAATATTATAATAGGAGTTATATATAGGCCACCAAATTTAGACAGAATGGAAGCAAAGCATGTATGGGATGAAAAATCTAGAGCGTCTAGATCTAACAGTATTTATATCATGGGTGACTTTATTTTTAGTGCAATAAACTGGTTGAACAAAACAGGGAATAAGAAGCAGAAGATTTTCTAGAAATAATTGACGATTGCTTTCTTTACGCAACCATTAAGAAACCAACGCAGGGAAATATATTTTAGATTTAGTGTTAACTAACAGCGAAACACAAATTAGGACATAGAAATAGGGAGTGAGCTAGGGAACAGTGATTATAAAGAAATCAGATTTAGCACAGAATGGAATAGATCTGTAGGAGAAAATTATGTTAAAGTGCCTGCTTTTCGAAAAGTTTATTTCAATAGCCTAAGAGTTTTTTTGGGTCAAATTGATTGGAAAGTCTTGGGTATGAGGTTTGGGCCCTGTATCGGAGCTGGACGTGAACCCAGCGATAGGTGACGTAAAGGGGTTTTTCGATGTGGATTGAAAATATAACCTATTTAAAAATATTCTAAGCAATGCCCAGGAATGTAGTATAACATATAAATTGAATAGATCGAATACTAATGATCCAAAGTGGATTACAAAGGATCTGAAGAACCTTATAGGTAAAAAGAAAGCGTTGTACAAAATGATTAAGAATGGTGAAGTCAGTTTAGAACAGAATTCGTACAACTGTTTAGAAATACTAAAAAAAAATACTAAAAATACCTTCTCAGAGATAAGGAAAGCAAAAAGAAACTATTAAGCTCGCATAGCAGAGCAAGTGAAGACAAATCCTAGGGTTTCTCCAGTTATACCGGACAAAGATTAGGGAAAGGATGGTCCATAAAAAACTGAGACAGATCAAATAACAGATAGTGATGAAGAGATGAGTATATATAAGGCCTATTCCCCTAAAGTTAAAGTCACCCATCACACAATACTTTTAGACCTAGATGCTCTCGATATTTCATCCCATAGATGCTTTGCTTCCATTTTGCCTAAATTTGGTGGCCTATATATAACTCCTATTATAAGATTATTTGTTTTTTCGTTAAATTCTATCCAAATAGTTTCTGTGTGTAGCTCAGTTTTGATTCCCTCTTTAAGACTACATATCAAATTGTTCCTAACACATATGGCTACTCCCCCTCCCCCTCGTCTAATATATCTATCTGTGTGAAATAGTTTAAATCCATTTATTTGATATTCAGCTAATAGTTCTCTATTTTCTACTTCCATCCACGTTTCGGTAAGTGCACTAATATCTATTTTTTCTGTACAGACAAGAGCATTTAACTCGTTTATTTTGTTTCTTAGACTTCTACTGTTATTGTAATATACCCTAAGTGTGTTGTTATTTTGAGGCCCTTCTCTTTCCCTGATCATTTTGCCACTTTCTTTCTCCCACAAACACATACTTTATTACCTCCTTCCTCCATATCAACTCCAATTCCACTATCTGCTAACAGTTTAAACCCAAAGAAACGCCTCCAACCACTGATTCCAACGAGTTCGCAACATCAACAACCCCAGCCCTCGATAGATGCACCCCATCCCGAGCATACATATCACCTCTTCCATAGAAGTGTTCTTAGTTCTCTATGAAAGATATTGCATTTGATTTGCAATATCTTTCCAGTCGGAAATTGACACCAAGTGCCCTCGACAACCATTCATTCCCAACGCTCTTTCTTGAAAGAATGCCACATATAATCGGGATTCCTCCCTTGCTCCTAACTAATGTATGGATGTTTTATATCTCTGAATCGGTTCCTCACTCCTAACTCGACCAACATCATTTCCTCCCGCTCTAATACAAATAATGGGATTGTTCCCATTTCCAGCCATAATATCTTTCATGTTGTTTATAATATCACAAATTCCAACTCGGGGATAGCAAACCCTTAACCTGTTCCCCCTATCTCTAGCACAAAACGTTCTGTCTAAGTACCTCACTTGGGAATCTCCCACAACCAAAATTCGCTTAGGTGCTTCCCTACCTTTCTGAGCACTTTGAGGGGCCTGCACTTCGTTGTTCTCCATTGATTTCTTTTTTGAGTGACCTGCATGATCACCACAGCACTCATCTTCCAACACGGCAAATGAATTGGAAAAACTGATAGCAAAACTGACAAAAAATGATAGCAAATTTGTTAACATGAATGCCCATTTGTAAAACATGTTTGCGAATCATTTATTAATTTAGGGTTTCAAGATGAAGACGACTTATATTTGCAATTATCGATTCAGTAACTTTCTCACAATTGGCTGGTAAGGCTGATTGGCCGATAGTTTGATGGAAGTGATCTATCTCCATTCTAAAAAATTGGTACCACATTAGCAACCTCCACGACTCTGACACTCTGCCTGACTATAATGATTTATTAAATATGGTAGACAGTGGCTCGCAATATCTTCTGCATTCTTTAAGCACCCTGACAAAACACTTCATCCGGCCCTGGGGTTTTGTTTTGGTTTTGAGTTTTACTATTTGTTTATAACATCCTCCCTGGTAACTGCTCAACTATCAACCTGACCTCGTCCCCACCCACATAGACTTGTTCGGCTGAAGGCATAGTTTTAAGTTCATCTTAGAAAATATTGAGATAAAATATTTATTAAAAATGCTATTCATCTCTTCGTCATTATCCATATTTGACCTTCTCAGATTTTAATGGACCTATCCTGGAGGACGTATCGTATCCTTTAATGGAGGAGCAAGTCAGCCGAGCTGACAGCACGCTGGACTTGTGATCCTGTGGTCTCGGGTTCGATCCCGGGCGCCGGCGAGAAACAATGGGCAGAGTTTATTTCACCCTATGCCCCTGTTCCCTAGCAGTAAAATAGGTACCTGGGTGTTAGTCAACTGTCACGGGCTGCTTCCTGGGGTGGAGGCCTGGTCGAGGACCGGGCCGTGGGGACACTAAACCCCGAAATCATCTCAAGATAACCTCAAGATATCCTCTCCCTAATCTGTGTTCCATGTAACTGAAAAATCCCTTTAGGATTTGCCTTTGCTTGCCCTGCTATGCAAACTTCATAGTTTCTTTTGCTGTCATTTTCTCTTTTTTTAACATTTCCAACCAGTTGTACGAATTCCTGTTCTAAATTTACTTACCCATTCCTAATCCTTTTGTACCAAGCTCTCTTTCTCCTATAAGGTTCTTGAAATCCTTTGTCATCCAGTTTGGGTCGTTAGTATTCGATCTATTCAATTTGTATGGAATTCTACGTTCTTGTGCTTTGCTTAGAATATTTTTAAATAAGTTATATTTTGAATCCACATCGAAATCCCTTTTTACCTATCGCTGGGTTCACGTCACAAGAACCACCCACCCCCCATGCCCAAGACTTTCCAATCTATTTGACCCCAAAAAATCCTAAGGCTCTTAAAATGGGCCTCTCGAAAGTCTGGCAATTTTAACATAATTTTCTCCTATTCCATTCTGTGCTAAATCTGATTTCTTTGTGATCACCGTTCCCTAGCTCACTCCCTATTTCGATGTCATTAATTTGTGTTTCCCTGCAAGTTAACATTAAATCTAAAATATTATTTTCCCGTGTTGGCTCCTTAATGTGTTGCGTAAGAAAGCATTCGTGAATTAATTCTATAAAATCTTCTGCTTCATTATTCCCTTTTCTGTTAAACCAACTTATTCCACTAAAATTAAAGTCGCCCATGACAAATACTGCTAGACCTAGATGCTCTAGATATTTCATTCCATAGGTGCTTTACTTCCATCCTGTCTAAGTTTGGTGGGCTGAATATAACTCCTATCATAAGATTACTTGCTTTTTCGTTTAATTGTATCAAAATAGTTTCTGTGTATGGCTCAGTTTTGATTTCCTCTTTGAGAATATTTTTTAAATTTTCCCTAACATATATGACTACTCTCCCTCCTCTCTCATGTCACCCCTAACTCGTGGCTTTTCCAGTGAATTCAATTTAATAACACTTTTGCGCTCTCGACAAACGAAAAAAAATTTGCCCCAAGTGCTCCTAGCATTTCGCGGGATCGAGCGGCAACACTGAAAAGTGTATACTCTTTTCACTGTCTTGACCTTAATTTTCGATGTACGTATTTCATTTTTGTACCTATGTGTTCGAACATAAGTATAAAAAAGAACATAAGTATAAAAAGAACATAAGTGTAAAATGTCATCAAAGCATGAGTTAGACCAGCACCATATGAAGAATTATGTAGATCACTAGCCGTGAGGGCCAAATTGTGACGAAATATTTCTATTCTTTTCAGGGTTTTCTACTCCACACTAGTCCTACCGCGTTAAATTGGGCATCACTGAGATCGCAATAAAATTCCCTACACGGACATATGCATATAAAGGTAGAATTATGATCGCGGCCCACTACGCAAGAGTGTGGGAAGTGGCCGAAATGTTACCTGTGACGGCACATTGGGGAAACCCCTATTGAAAAGTGCATACTCTTTTCATTGTTTTGACATTACTTTTCAATGTACATATTTAATTTTTGTACCAATGTGTTCGCAATAGAATGTTCTAGAAGAACATAAGTATAAAATGTCACACAAGGATACGTTAGACTGGCACCAAATAAAAAACTTCGTCGCGTACACTCGCCGTGTCAACAATACAATAGTCTAACCACGATGATGCAAATGCAGTGCCGTTCTCCCAAATAGCCTAAGCTGCTATTAGAGAAAACGTATATTTCGTAGCAAACATTTTAGACTATCCCCAAGTCGATCGGATAAAAATTGGATTTTTTTTATAGAAATATTTTTTCGAATGTCGCTTGAGCGCGGCATTTTAGTGCAATCAAGAGAAAAAAAGTCGCTGTAAAGTGACATATGATCGCGAAATTTAAGCTTTGTTAATCTCTCTTCGCATGACAGAAAGCCTATTGGCTATACGAGGCAGCTGCTACTTATAACTACCCAGTCCCACTCATATACATATCCAACCCACGTTAAAACACTCAAGAAACCCCAGCTCTACCACGTTATGCAGTAATTGGTTCCACATATCAACAACTCTATTACCGAACACGTATTTACCCAGATCTTTCCTAAATCTAAAATTATCCAATTTATTATAATTGTTTTGTGTTCTGTCTTTTGTTGATACTTTTAATACGCTATTAATGTCTTCTTTGTTATGACCATTCATCCACTTGTACACCTCTATCATGTAACATATAATTCATTGCCTTTCGAGAGAATGCAATTTAAACTTCGTTAATCTTTCTTAATTTGACATGTTTCTCATTTGGGAGAATAAATTTGTCATCCTACGCTGGATGCGTTGAAGTGAATTTATATCCATTCTATTGTACAGCGTCCAAAACTGAACTGCATAATGTAAATGGGGCCTAACTAGAGCAAAATACAACTGAAGAACAACACCAGGATTCTTCTTACTAACACTTCGATTAATAAATCCCAGTTATCTTTTTGCTTTGTTACAAACATTTATGCATTAATTTTTTGGTTTTAAATTCTTACTAATGTGAAAGAACTAGGTAAATACTAGCACATATCCTAATCCTACCACACACTGGTAGTAATAATAAAGACAATGATAACGACATGAATTATACTGTAGCTCATTTAGACCAAGGGGTAATGGGAGATAATTTATCTACCTTAATTCTTTCTGCTACAAAGTCGACGTATCCTCTGGCGATGGTTGCTGAGGTCCCCTGTCCTGGTGGTCGGTCCTCTGTTGATCAAGGTCCAGTTCGCATAAGGTCCTCAAATGAGACTCACATTATTCCTCCACCTTGCATGGGACCGGTTGAGGTGGGTGTTCCCAGAACACCTATAAGGGATCCTCATCCCGTGTCCCCGAGTACGCTCCAGCGACTCGTTATCTCTATAAAACTTAGTGCATGTAGAGTCTCCACTATGCTGTGCACTCATAGGTACTGCACCTTCACTCCGTCCTACAGGTACTCCTTGCTTCCTCTCACGCCCTTCTCTTCACCAATCTTCTCTCTTCTCGGTTCCTTGTCTCCTGTAAGTGCGTTGTCTCCTCACAGCGACACCTGTTACCTGTCCTTCATCCAGCAACTTCTCTCTTCCACACTAGACTTTTGCGTTGACCCAGTGCCCCTCTGGCTAGTCTAGCGCCTACTAAGGATATACCTGTTCCCTATTTTCTTCCTATTACCATTCCGCTGCTCTTGACGAACATCTTCATTCCTCCACGAAAGCTTCTTCCCTGCGAACGTCATCGTAGGTTCGTGGTCGGGCCTAACTACCACGCTGTGGCTCACTTTGCCACGGTGGTTCTTCTAATCCATACCACTATTTTCCCGGCAACGTAGGTTACAGTGCGCCGTGGTACCTCCACTCTGTCCCTCACAGCCGCTTGCTCACTCGTTGAGCTCACCTCCAGGTGGAGGGAGTGCGACCTGCAGTTCTTGCATCTCCCAAGCACCTGTATTGCTGCTCCTCGCCACTCCTCCATGTGCATCATTAGGCTCAGTCGCAGGTATTGGTCGGCGACCTCTCTGCACTCTCGCCCTTGTCGACGTTATCATCGGTGCGGTCGGCTCCCTCACTGGTGCCTGAGTCGACTGGTACCTCAGCTGGAATGATTTCACCACTGCCTGATACATAGGCGCTACTGGCCCAATCAGGTTGTACTCTGGCTCCACCTAAGTCGTTACTCAACACCATCTGGACATGCTTCAGGGGAAACTTAGGGGCTACAGTTACAATAGACTTCTCGACTCCATAGTCGGTAATCAGCTGTACCTCATGTAGTGGTAACCTGCATTTCTTCCCTACACTGCGTGGTCTCACTACTCCCACGGGTGACTCATCAAAATGACTCATCAAGATGACTCATCAAGATGACTCATCAAAATTCTTGGGAAGAATAACCCTGCCTACCATACTCACGTCAGCACCCGTATCGTGAAGCACTGTAACTTCCACAGAGTCTGACTCCCAAACTTCACGGTACCCCCAAATCCGAAAGGATGCTCACCCAACTTTTATCTCCCAACAATTTACATTGGGACTATTATAGCAAGGGGTATGGATAACCACCCTCTCTTCTTCCAACATCAGTCTCACAGTCTTCTGGGGCTTGTCGCACTCTCGAGAATAATGTCCCTTCATACCACAGCTGTAACATGGTCCTACTCTGGGTAGACCTCTCCCAGTCACCAGGACCACACCTTCCTGGGTTGCCACGCTCTGAGTCCTCTCAGAACTCCCAGACACGTACTCTCTGGTCGAGCTGCTTGTACCATAGCTCTTACTTGTACTGCCACTCGGAGACTTCCTCATGGGATCTTCCAAGCTCACCTGGGCTTGGGTCTTGTCACTTGAGTGGTACGACATACCTGGTTTATACTCAGTCTTCACCCCTCCATGGCTCCTCCACGAGTGGTAGTCCTCCTGTTGGGCTGGCCGCATGGCTATACCAAGCGGCCAGCCCTCTGAGAGCCTAATGCCTAAAGTCTCAGAGAGCCTCAACTATCCCTCAGAAAGCCTAATGTCTCCTCCAACATGTCCGCTCGACCAGCTGCTATCCTGAGATCCTTAGTGTCTGCTTCCCTTACTCTAACCCTCAGCTTTGGGTGGAGTACAGACATGAATTTTTCCATAATCATCAGATGCTTGATCTTTTCGGCCGTTTCGGTTCCCTCGGCCTTCAACCACCTCATATACCTCCGCTCCATTTTTCTGGCAGTCTCAGCTTACGACCTACCAAGCGCTCGGATGAACTCTCTGAACCTGTTTCTGCACATTTCCGGCGTCATTCTGAAAGAATGTAGCACGGCATTCTTTACGGCCTCATAACTCGCACACTCATCGAGGTCCAGCATGTTGTATGCCTCCCGTGCCTCGTCAATCAGTCTACTCTGGACCAGTTCCGCCCAATCTGCTTCCGGCCATTTCTTCAGGGTCGCGACCCTTTCAAAATGGTCGAAAAACCCCTCTGCCACTTGAAGTACGAAAAAAGGCAGGTCGCGTTCCTTCCACTGGTGGGCATCCTGGTGCCTGGGTGGTGAGGTCACCCCGAGCTCCGCCCGCCTCAGCTTGACCTCCTTGTTGGCCTCTATCTCCTGCCGTCACAACTGGATTTGGGCGTCAAGCTCTTCACGTCGTAACTGCGCCTCCCGCTCTTCCCGTTGCAGCCGTGCCTCTCTCTCTTTCCGTTGAAGCTGTGCCTCTCGCTCTTCCCCCATTGCAGCTATACCTCTCGCTCTTCCCGTTGTAACCGTGCCTCCCTATTCCCGTTGCATCTGGACGTCTCGCTCACGCTCCTCCCTTTGCAGCTAGATGTTTCGTTCACGAAAAGCTGTCAAACTTTTGCTTTATTCAAAAATATATCCAAAAAAGTACCCAATTTCATCTTCCTAGTTTCCTACTAGTGCTTGAAATTCGCACTGTATCTAGGGCTACCCAATTTACCAAAATATGTACCTGTACCATTCAACTTTACCATTGTAATTATTGTTGTTATTTTATAGGTTCTTTATAGGTTTATTTATAGTATATTTTATAGGTTTATTTTATAGGTTCCAAGGGGTTGTCATAGCCAGTGGGTGATAATGGGGGACGAGCTCCCATGACCTATAAAATGCTCCTATACGGCATGCGTCTCAAATAGCCTCTGACAACCAAGTCCAACTCCTGGCCTGCACGGGTGGCTTAGTCTTTAAGTCCAGCGGAACTGCTTTTACCAACAGGAGAAGGGGCGAGGGCGTGCCTCTGGCACCTTAAAACCAGCTGCTCCGGGTAGATAGGACTCGATAGCCTGGAAAGGCAGTCCATCTAGTGGAAGGAAAACCCTGATTTTAAACCTCAGCTGCCTTGCGGCCATACCCCTTTTCTGGGAAAGGCTTCAGGAGTCAACCTCGAGGAAAAATCCGGAGTTGGAGCCCCTAAGGCAGTTCGTTGTTGACGTCGACCTCGTTCTGGCAGCTCCTGCGACGTTGCTGGAACCATGTTTATTGGCATTTGCCTTTCTATTGGATAATTTCAGCAACGTGGAGAGGGAGGATCTGCTGCATGGGTAACAGCTTCTCCTCCATATCTACTTACCCAGGCTTTGCGCCCTGGAGAGGACACTCCAGCTTCGCCTCACAGCGTCGAACCAACACGGGAAGCGACAGTCTACCGGTTTTAAGTCTTCTGCTCGATTGGCGAAGAGTGTGACGCCAGGGGTTGCTTCTGACGGTGGGAGGGGTCATCGCGCCCCACTATGCAGCTACCGCCCGCCTCAAGCTGGCAAACCCCAGCCAATAAGGTGTTGCCTCGCCACGGTCCGTTAACCTCACTGGGTGCGTGGGGTTTAGGGTGAAAACCGACAAGCGGCCCGACAACTTTGCACCAAGCAATACCATACCTAAGAAGAAAATATCAACTGCCCTAAAGCTGGGCACATGGAACGTCAGGACACTGACACCAGGTTTCTCTGACGACCTGCAAGAAATCAATGACGCCCGAAAAACAGCAATCATCGATAGGGAGCTGAGCAAACTGCAGATGGATATTGTTGCTCTCCAAGAGACCAGGCTCCCTGGATCAGGATCTGTGAGAGAGAGGACCTTCTCTTTCTTCTGGCAAGGAAAACCACCTAATGAGACCAGAGAACATGGTGTGGGATTTGCTGTCAGGAATGCACTGTTGGGATACAGTATACCACCGATGGGGGAAACCGAACGAATTCTGTCTCTGCAACTGCACACCCAAACAGAACCAGTCAATGTAATTAGTGCATATGCACCAACCCTGACTTCTCCAGCAGAGGCAAAGGAAAAATTCTACGATGACCTCAACAGAGTCATAGCGAGAATCCCTGTAAAAGAGCCACTGTTCATCCTCGGCGACTTCAACGCCAGAGTGGGTGCCGAGCACAACATTTGACCCACTTGTCTGGGTCAATTCGGCATAGGGAGGATGAATGAGAACGGGCAACGTCTGCTAGAACTCTGCTGCCTTCATGGTCTCTGTGTCACCAACACGTTCTTCGGCACAAAGCCTCAACACCAAGTCTCTTGGAGACACCCCAGATCCAAGCACTGGCACCAGCTTGACCTGATTTTTACCAGGCATGCAAGTCTACCCAGCGTCAAGATTACGCGTAGCTACCAGAGTGCTGTCTTTGACACCGACCACTCCCTGGTCTGTAGCAGGGTCAAGATGCAACCAAAGAAGATTCATCACTCGAAAAAGGCGGGCAGACCTCGCATCGACACCACAAAGACCCGAAACCAGGACAAGGTGAAAGATTTTGCACACGTGCTCGAGGAAGCTCTCCCTGGCCCAGCCGGGGTAACTGCCTGTAAAAGATGGGAGCACTTCAGAGACGTTGTGTTCAACGCTGCCATTTCCACCTTTGGCAAGAAGACCAGCAGGTTGGCTGACTGGTTCGAGGCTCACTCGGAAAAGATGACACCTGTCATCGAAGAAAGAGAAACGCCTTGGCAGCCTACAAAGCCTGCCCAAGTAAGCGCAACTTACAGATCCTTCGGGCCATCCGCTGCAAAGTACAGCAGAGCGCCAGGCGATGTGCCAACAACTATTGGCTCCAGCTCTGCTCCCAGATACAGACTGCAGCGGATACAGGCAATGTATGACGGCATCAAGCAGGCCCTCGGCCCAATCCAGAGGAAGACCGCTCCTCTGAAATCTGCCACTGGCGAGGTGATTCAGGACCAGACACTGCAGCTGAAGCGTTGGGTCGAGCACTACTCTGAGCTATACGCCAGGGACAATGTGGTCACCGAAGACGCCCCGAGCGCATTGAGTGTCTGCCTGTGCTATGGAGCTCGACAGCGAACCGACCCTCGAAGAACTCAGTGATGCCCTAGACTCCCTTGCTCCTGGTAAAGCTCCTGGCAAAGATGGCATTCCTGCTGAGACCTTGAAGTGCTGCAGAGGTAGCCTGCTCATGGAGCTGCATGAAATTCTCTGCCTCTGCTGGGAAGAAGGAGAGGTGCCACAGGACATGAGGGATGCCAACATCGTCACGCTGTATAAGAATAAAGGTGACAGGGGCGACTGCAACAACTACCGTGGAATCTCCCTCCTCAGTACTGTCGGAAAGCTGTTTGCTCGAGTCGCATTGAAGAGGCTTCAAGTACTTGCAGAGAGAGTCTATCCAGAATCACAATGCGGATTCAGAGCTGACAGGTCCACCATCGACATGGTCTTTTCCCTCAGACAACTGCATGAGAAATGCAGGGAACAGAAGCAGTCACTCTTCATAGCCTTCATAGATCTGACGAAGGCCTTCGACCTCGTCAGCAGGGATGGCCTGTTCAAGATCCTCCCCAAGATCGGATGCCCACCCAGGCTCCTCAGCATCATCAGATCTTTCCATGAGAACATGAGGGGCACCGTGGTCTTTGATGGACTAACATCAGACGCCTTTGACATCCGAAGTGGAGTAAAGCAGGGCTACGTACTGGCTCCAACCCTATTCGAGATTTTCTTCGCAGTTATGCTGCGGCACGCCTTCGGATCTGTCACGGAAGGCATTTACCTCCGGACCAGGTCGGATGGAAAGCTCTTTAACCTCGCCAGGCTGAGAGCCAAGACGAAGGTTCGGCTGAGGTGTCTGCGCGACTTCCTTTTTGCCGACGACGCAGCAGTCACTGCCCACTCAGCCGAAGACCTCCAACGGCTCATGACCCGCTTCAGCGAGGCCTCTCAGGCTTTCGGACTCACCATCAGCCTGAAGAAAACACAATTCATGGGACAAGGAGTGGACTCCCCACTTGACATCGGCATCTCCGATTCCAAACTGGAAGTCGTTCACGACTTCGTGTACCTGGGCTCCACAATCTCTGACTCCCTCTCTCTTGATACGGAGCTAAACAAACGCATCGGTAAGGCATCTACTACCATGTCCAGACTGACAAAGAGAGTGTGGGCCAATAATAGGCTGACTGAGTATACTAAGATTCAGGTTTACAGAGCCTGTGTCCTGAGCACTCTCCTTCATGGCAGTGAGTCTTGGACACTCCGCGCCCGTCAGGAAAGACAGCTGAATGCCTTCCACATGCGCTGCCTTCGAGACATCTTGGACGTCACCTGGCAGGACAAGGTGACAAACAACAACGTCTTGGGGAGAGCAAGAATCACCAGCATGTACACAATGCTGAAACAGAGACGAATGCGCTGGCTCGGGCACGTTGTGAGAATGGGCGACGGCAGGATCCCCAAGGATCTCCTGTACGGAGAGTTGATGCAGGGAAAGCGTCCAACAGGCAAGCCCCAGCTACGGTACAAAGACGTATGCAAGAGGGACCTGAAAGCCATGGACGTCGATCTTGCTATATGGGAGACACTGGCTGCAGACCGTTCAGCCTGGAGGCAGTCTGTTCAAAGAGGTTTCTCCAAGTTCGAGGAGTCACTTGCCAAGGAATCGGAGGCAAAGAGACAGAGAAGGAAAGCCAGTAGCCAGGAAGACAGACCAGAATCGGACTTCGTTTGTGCTCGGTGTGGGATGGACTGCCACTCTCGGATTGGCTTCATCAGTCACACCAGACGCTGCACCAGGATTGAGAACCAGAGCGCAACTCCATAGTCTCCCGAGACTGAAGGATGCCTACTGTTATTTTATATCATGTTATACACAGTTTGCTACATTATAACTTGCAATAATCCTCAATTTATGCTAAAATGTACCTGTGGACAACTCTTATATTTATTTTAATGTACCTACTTTTTTCTGTCAAATTTCTTTTACAATGTATTTTGTATTTATACTTTCTTACAATGCACTTTTATACCTTCTAAAAATGTATTTTTATACTCTCTTACAATGTATTTTTATACTTTCATACAATGTACCCGTAAACATTTTTTTTTAATTTTGCTAGAAATTACCTTCTTAAAATTATGTTATATTAATGATATTCCCAAAAACGCTATGCGTGCTAATGGCTTTACAGGAATGTCAAACTTCAAGCCTCTGTACTCTCATAAACCCAGTGTAGCTTCTTGTATATAAATAAATAAATAAATAAATAAATTAGTAAATAAATAAACGTTAATTTCGAAGAAAATCAATGCGCTCATAAAAGATGATGAACACTCATCAGCTGGCTTTTAAGGTACCTTTACAACTGATGAATCTGAAATTGTACTTATAATTCACCTTTACACCCAAGCAAGATATAGTTTCACGAGACGTTTGATATATGGTCTTTGAACGTAACCGTCAAATGAAAACAGATATGCAGTTAGGTTTTAAAGAGGATTTTAATTAATATTTTTCTTATGGGGCACTATTTTCTCATATGCCTCAACATTAGAAAGAGTACTGTTACCCTCTATAATTAAAAATCGCGAAGGGCGAATCATATCTTCCCTTAGAGTTCACTTTCAAGACAGAATGGCAAGAGTGCTTGGTTTTGATTACGATAAAAAAATATACTCGTTATCAATCTCGACTAGTAAATATTGAGACAGTATCAAAACTAATTGTTTCGTATCTTCCAGACACGGATGGGGAGGGGGGATTTGCGATTACTTTCTTGTGTACTGCATGCTCATTGAGCCCCAAATCTTTGTCAGTCAGTCTGTCAATATATTAGATGGTTTCAGAATTCAAGATTCTTACGGAAGAGGAGTTCAGTCTCTTATGTATAAATCTCTCAGTACCAACATTTTAGATAAAATCAGAATTATGATCTCTGATCAATTCGGTCGGTTGGTTAGTTTTGAGGATGGACGCTTAGTCGTAGCCCTTTTGAACATACGTCCCAGACCATAATAAATAAACTCGCACTTGTCATAAGTTAGTTATTATATTGGCAACCTCCACCATGAAAATACATTTTCATCTGCCGATTCAAAAAGAATTTCTGGACCTATTTGAAGTCCATCTCGGGAAACGGGGAAGGGGGGGGGGTGTTGAAGACATAAGAAGCACCTTACAGGCACCAGGCACCTTACCATCATAGAGGGGGCCGAATTTCTAAGTGCACTGGCAGGGAATCCATACAGGGCAATACCTTTTCTAATGCGCAGTATTGTCCCGAGCACAATGTATTTTGGAAAAAATGTACTGGATGATTTGTCAAGTGGGAGACGAGGTATAAAGACCTCTCTTGTGTCTCACGGTGTTGATGCTCTTAAGGGTGTTGCCAAGATGATAGTAACTGGAAGTAGGGCTAAAAGTAGAACGAGAATCATTAAGCTACAACAATCTAGGAAATCTTCCAATAAAAATGCCAATCACAGAGGTGCAAATCCAAAGTCGTGTATCGGCTATAAGAATGACATATTCTCTATAAGTTAGACAGTAGTCATTTGACAGCGAGACGATCATGGTGTGTGTAGATCTTAGTGGGGCAAGAGTTCAACCAGTCCTCTTAAAAATAACGTCGCTTCTGGCTCGTATGCGGACTATGGCCAAATGTGGACGTAATTTGAAATGAAATCGGCTCACGAAAGTGACGTACTGTCCTGTTTTCTGTTTGAGTCGTCCGGCTTACTCGGAAAGGTTAGGAGAGGAAACTTTCAATTAACTTTTTTCATAATGTTTTGAAACTTTATGAGAATTTCTTGCTCATCTAACCTATCAGAGGACTCTTAACTAACTGTTGTTGAAAAAATCTCAAATTTATTTTCATTTTCAAATTACGTCCACTTTCGGCCATACGGGCTAACGGTCAAAAGCGACGTTATTTTTAATAGGACAGGTTGGAGAGTTTCTACCGAAAATTATACTTCCAGTATTATAGATCAATTCCCTAGATGTCACAGGGTGAGGCACGTGGAAAGATCAGTTGCATCGAGTCAACAAATGGATGTCCTGCCTGTTAACCTTACTCTCAATCAGCGTTTAAGGGAAAATTACTTGGAATATCGCATCACAAGTGCTCAAGGAGCATTTATAGACTTATCGAATATTGTTCAAGATTTTAAAGTATCTTTAATTAAAGAGGATGGGTCCACTAAACTAGCCACTGTAGATAAAGTGGAATTCATGGCTTGTCAAATACAGTATTTAAAAGCGTGCTAGTCTTTTTAGGCAAATAAGTGATTGGAGGCGAAGAGTCACAATAACGTGGCTGAAGTATGTTGACCAGACCACACACTAGAAGTTGAAGGGACGACTACGTTTCGGACCGTCCTGGACCATTCTCAAGCGACTTGAGAATGGTCCAGGACGGACCGAAACGTCGTCGTCCCTTCAACTTCTAGTGTGTGGTCTGGTCAATAAGTGATTGGATATAATTCTAATTTCAAATTCTGTTTTTTTATCAAAGTAAATACATGCATGCCAAACTCTAAGATACCCACACTGGGCTGAATTTGTGCCTTTCACAGTGATTGGAAGGGAAGTGGCATCATAAAAAAAATTACTGACGCTTATTTTACCAATGCGAATGAGAAAGATTTGATTAATGATTGTAAAACTAATGGGTTAACAATGTACTTTCCCTTAGCCCTGGATATTTCTACCCTGGATCAATATGTCAAAAACAATATTGATTTACGTCTAAGATTCGAACTTTCCCACAAGCTTTGATTCTAAATTCGAGCGCTGCAGATGCTTCTAAGTTTTAAGTCCATTTGGATTAAGCAAAATTATGTGTGACCCGTGTTTTTCCTTACCCAACTGCCTGTCTTGCTTTGAATAACTCTTAGGCGGCTTCAGAAGAAAGTCAAACATACACTTACAACTAAACACTATATAAAAACTTTGTCCTAGCAGCGAATCAGACACTTGAATGATCAGCCCTGGTCTCACATCATACCTCATAAATTACATGTGGTTGTAGTCCCAAAGGACGCTTATGCCCGTGAATATGCTTATAATGGTTTGTATTAAGGTTATTCGACCTCGCGACACAAAAGAAGGTCACCACCAAAGACACCTTGCAAGCAGAACTTATTGCAGAAGGAGGAAAGATTCGATGTCGAATATGTGTCTCGAGGTGGAATATGTCGTCGGACGACATATTCGACCTCGAGACACAAAGCAAGGTAACCACCAAAGACACCTTGCAAGCAGAACTTATTGCAGAACGAGGAAAGATTCGAGGCAACTACAGAAACACCATACTGTCCCCCGAGCTCAAAGTGGCAGCTAAGAGCCTTCGTGAAAACAAGGAGATAGTCGTCAGGAAAGGTGACAAGTCGCCAATATACGTCATTCTTAAAAAAGACGAATATCTGGCGAAAATGAACCACATACTCTCTGACCAAACTAAATTCCACAGGGTAACGAAGGACATTACAGCCGAATATGAAACAAAGGTAAACAGATTGATCGAAACTGTAAATGCCAAGAAATCCGGACTCCACCTGCCAAAGATTATTTGAGAATACAAACCTGGGTATGCGTATGGAAATGTCAAGACACACAAGCCTGGAAACCCACTTCGGCCAATCATCAGCCAGATACCCACACCCTGCACAGACTGGCGAAGCGATTCAACGGCTTGCTGACTCCTTATGTACCTTGTGCTTTCAGCCTGAAGTCTCCAAAGGGATTTGTTGACTTACTGGGGGGAATACAGGCCATAGGAATAAGAACCTCGTTGGACGTAGAATCACTGTTTACCAACAAACCTGTGGATGAAACAATCGGGATGATAGTGGACAGAGTGTATCGTGATCCGGCTTGTACTCCTCTTGACATACTAGAAAACATTCTAAGGAAACTACTCCAAGCTTGTACTAAAGAGGTACCCTTCTTGAGCCCGGATGAGCACATGTATAAGCAAGTAGATGGGGTCGCCATGGGTTCTCTCCTAGGTATCCTGTTTGCAAACTTCTACATGGAAACCATCGAACAGAAGGTTTCAGTTGACATGAACGTGAAACCTGCCATATACTGCAAGTATGGTGACGACATTTTTACACAGGTACCTGATGTCAGACGTCTGCAGGAGCTGAAGGAGGCATTCGAGCGGAATTCTGTGTTGAGTTTCACTTACGAGATGGAGAAGGATGGGAAGCTGTCCTTTCTAGACGTAACAGTCATGGAAAGGAGCAGAGGTTTCCACACTGCAGTCTACACTAAGGAAACAAACATAAGAATGTGCCTCAATGCCAACAGTGACTGCCCAGACAGGTTCAAGAGGAGTGTTGTCAATGCTTACGTCGACCGTGCTCTCAGCCACAGCTCAGGATGGAAGCAAGTTGTTGAAGAACTCTGTAGGGTATGGCAGGTCCTAGTCAACAACGGCTTCTCCAATGATTTCGTTGAAGACATCATAAAAAGAAAGGTGAAACGCCATGCAACCTCTGAAGAATCAACTTACACAACACCTGTACCCGCTTTTAGACTATTTTAAAGGAAATTGTTTTCCACAGCTCATAAAACGGAGGAAAGGGTTCAGAAAGATATTGTTAATAGGAACGTTATCCCTACAGACAAAAATCAGAAGATACAATTGAAGTGTAGAAAGTAAGGAAACTAAGGAAACAAACATAGGAATGTGCCTCAATGCCAACAGTGACTGCCCAGACAAGTACAAGAGGAGTGTTGTTAACGCTTATGTCGACCGTGCTCTCAGCCACAGCTCAGGATGGAAGCAAGTCGATGAAGAACTCTGCAGGGTAAAGCAGGTCCTAGTCAACAACGGCTTCTCCAATGGTTTCGTTGAAGTCATCATAAGAAGGAAGGTGAAACGCCATGCAACCTCTGAAGAGACAACTAACACAACACCTGTATTCCCTATTAGACTATTTTACAGAAACTTCTTTTCCACAGCTCATAAAACGGAGGAAAGGGTCCTGAAAGATATTGTTAATAGAAACGTTATCCCTACAGACAAAAATCAGAAGATTCAATTGACGATTTACTATAAAACCAAGAAAACTGCAAACCTACTCATGAGAAACTCTCCAGACACAAAGCAGGACGTTTTGAAAGAGACCAATATCGTTTATGCCTTCAAATGCCCACTTGGGGACTGTAAGCCTCAAAGAACACAGTATATAGGCAAGCCATCCACATCTTTTTTCCAGGCGATTAACGATGCATAAGCAACAGGGCTCTATCAAGGAACATATAATCTCTTCCCACAACCAGATCATCACCAGAGAAGTCTTAATAAAAAAACACGGAAATCATCGATAGATACAGCGATAGCAGGCGGCTTGATATCTGCGAGGCACTACACATTAAGAAGTCAACACCAGCAATCAACAGCCAATTAACGCACAATTATATTTTACCCACTTCAAGACTCCGCTCCAATATAGAAGCGTCAAGAAATATTGGCCAATAGGTCCTCTGCAGTTACCTATATTCTTCCCTTTAGCTTATACTAATTGTTTCGTGTTGTGTGTTGTGTTGAAAGTATGTTTTCACCTCATCCAAACTATTGTAACATATCACCTCACCCAAATGCAGGTATAAAAAAGTCAAAGCTGTTTAAACTCTGTTCAGTTATAGTTGTGTGTGTGTAAACTAAAGTCATTGAAAATGTAATAAGTTTTACGAAACGTGCTCAAGTGTCGCGTCAGACTAGAGATAAAAATGAACTTTGGAGAATTTTTTTCAGTTACCATCAACAGTGAAAAAGAATATAAGAACATTGAAAAAATTCGTGTTAGAATTATTATCTTACTTTGTCTGTCATATTTAATAATATATGTCTACAGGAAAGACTGCTACCAAANAAGGCAACTGCAGAAGGCCTATTGGCCCATACGAGGCAGCTCCTATTTATAAAACACCCAATCACACTCATATACATGTCCAACCCATGCTTGAAACAATCGAGCGGGGACCCACCTCAAAATGTTACGCGGCAATTGGTTCCACAAATCAACAACCCTGTTACTGAACCAGTATTTACCCAAGTCTTTCCTAAATCTAAACTTATCCAATTTATACCCATTGTTTCGCGTTCTGTCCTGTGTGATACTTTCAATACCCTATTAATATCCCCTGTGTTATGTCCATTCATCCACTTGTAAACCTCTATCATGTCACCCCTAACTCTTCGCCTTTCCAGGAATGCAAATTAAGCTTTGTTAATCTTTCTTCATATGAAAGATTTCTAATTTGGGGAATTAACTTAGTCATCCTACGCTGGACACGTTCAAGTGAATTTATATCCATTCTATAATATGGCGACCAAAACTTAACTGCATAATCTAAATGGGGCCTAACCAGAGCAAGATATAGCTTGAGAACCACACCAGGTGTCTTGTTACTTACGCTGCGATTAATAAATCCGAGTGTCCGATTTGCCTTATTACGAACATTTATGCATTGATCCTTTTGTTTTAAATTCTTACTAATTATAACTCCCAGATCACTTTCGCAATCCGACTTCGCAATCTCACACCATCTAGCTCGTATCTTGGAACTCTATCACATACCTAGCCTCAGAACTTTACATTTATCAGCATTAAACTGCATCTGCCAGTCCTTTGACCATTTCAAAACCCTATCTAGATCAACTTGAAGTGATAGTGAGTCCTCCTCCGAATTAATTCCCTACCGATTTTCGTATCATCGGCAAATTTGCAAATGTTGCTACTCAATCCTGAATCTAAATCATTTAATATATTATAAACAACAGAGGTCCCAGGACAGAGCCTTGAGGCACTCCACTTACAACATTTTCCCACTCGACTTGACTCCATTTATACTAACGCTCTGTTTCTTGTTGATTTGTGGAACCAATTGCCGCGTAACATTGTGGAGGTGGGGTCCCTCGATTGTTTCAAGCATGGGTTGGACATGTATATGAGTGGGATTGGGTGGTTATAAATAGGAGCTGCCTCGTATGGGCCAATAGGCCTTCTGCAGCTGCCTTTGTTCTTATGTTCTTATGTTTCCTTTGGTATAGCCATGCCCTAATCCAGCTTAATATAGCACCCCCAATACCATGAGCCTCTATCTTTTTAATCAGTCTTTCATGTGGCACTGTATCGAAAGCTTTGCTAAAGTCAAGGACACAACATCACAATCCTTACCACTATCAACTGCCTCAACTATGCTAGAATAAAAAAGATAACAAATTTGTTAAACATGAACGGCCATTATAAAATCATGTTGCGACTCAATTATTAATTTATGTTTTCAAGATAAAGACGAATTTATTTGCTATTATAGATTCGAGTAACTTTCCCACAATAGACGTTAGGCTAATTGGTCGATAGTTAGACGCAAGTGATCTATCTCCTTTCTTAAAAAACTGGTATCACATTAGCAACTTTCCAAAACTCTGGCACTCTGCCTGACTCTATTGATTATTAAATATGATTGACAGTGGGTCACAAAGCTCCTCTCTGCATTCTTTCAGCACTCTGGCAAACACTTCATCCGGCCCTGGGATTTGTTTGGTTTGAGTTTTACTATTTTATTTTATTTCACCTCAATATTTTAACAAGGTTTTTATGACTTCGATTAGCGAGATTAGTGCCAATATAGTGAGATTATTCGTTAAAAGACTTCCTTAAACCTTAGTCACGTCAGTGCATTGAATCGTTATTAGTTAAATGTTTTACCTTGCCGAATATTAGTCTAGTATCGAAAAGTATTTATTATCCAATTTACATAAGGCGTTCATGAAGCCAATTATATTTGTTAATCAAGTGAGATGCCCCAAAATCATAATTTTAACTTTCGGAACAAAACACCGGGATTTTTTAAGGTAAAACACCTGCAACAGTGTCACATGAAAGCCTGATTAAAAACATAGAGGCTCATAGTATTGGGGGTGCAATATTAAGTTGGATTGGGGCATGGCAATTCCCAAGGAAACAGAGAGTTAGTATAAATTGGGTTAAGTGTGATAATGTTGTTAGTGTAGTGCCTCAAGGCTCTGTCCTGGGACGTCTGTTGTTTATATATATATAAATTATTAGATTCAGGTTTGAGTAGAAACATTTAGAAATTTAGCGATGATACAAAAGCCGGAATGGAAATTAACACGGAAGAAGACTCACTATCACTTCAAGTTGATCTAATTAGGGTTTTGATATGGTCAAAAGATTGACAGATGTATTTCAATGCTGATAAATGTAAAAGTTTGGAGGCTAGGTAATGATGATAGAGTTACATGATACGAGCTGGATGGTGTTGAGATAGCGAAAGGGATCTGGGAGTTATGAATAGTATGATTTTAATAACAAAGGACCAATGCATGAATGTTCGTAATAAGGCTAATAGGACACTGGGATATATTAATCGAAGCGTTAGTAACAAGACACCTAGTGTTGTTCTTCAGCTATATCTTGCTTTGCTTAGGCCCTATTTAGATTATGCAGTTCAGTTTTGGTCGCCATTATATAGAATGGATATAAATTCACTTCAACGTGTCCAGCTTAGGATGAAAAAGCTAATTCATCAAATTAAAAATCTTTCATATGAAGAAAGCTTAACAAAACTTAAATTGCATTCACTGGAAAGGCGAGAGAGTTAGGGATGACATGATAGAGGTTTACAAGTTGATGAATGGACATAACAAAGAGGGATATTAATGGAGTATTAAAGGTATCACCACAAGACAGAACGAGAAACAATGGGTATAAATTGGACAAGTTAGATTTAGAAAAGACTTGTGTAAATACTGGTTCGGTAACAGGGTTGCTTATTTGTGGAACCGATTGACGCGTAACATTGTAGAGGTGGGATCCCTCGATTGTTTCAAGCATGGGTTGGACATGTATATGAGTGGGATTGGGTGGTTATAAATAGGAGCTGCCTCGTATGGGCCAATAGGCCTTCTGCAGTTGCCTTTGTTCTTATGTTCTTATGTTCTTATTTGTTTAAGAACATCCTCCCTGTAACTTAAACTCGTCAACCTGTCCTCGTCCCCACCCACATAGACTTGTTGGGCTCAAGGCATAAAGGTTCCTCTTTAGTAAATACAGATACAAAATATTTATTAAAAATACTACTCATCTCTTCATCACTATCTGTTATTTGACCTGTCTCAGTTTTTAATGGACCTATCCTTTCCCTAGTCTTAGTTCGATATAACTGCGAAAACCCTTTAGGATTTGTCTTTGCTTGCCCTGCTATACGAACTTCATAGTTTCTTTTTGCTTTCCTTATCTCTTTTTTAACATTTCTAACTAGTTGTACGAATTCCTGTTCTAAAGTGACCTCCCCATTTTTAATCCTTTTGTACCAAGCTCTCTTTTTACCTATAAGATTCTTCAAATTCTTTGTTATCCACTTTGGGTCATTAGTAATCGATCTATTCAATTTGTGTGGTATACTACGTTCCTGTGCTTTGTTTAGAATATTCTTAAATACGTTATAAATTGAATCTACATCGAAATCCCCATTTACATCACCTATCGCTGGGTTCATGTCTCGCTCCAAGACCGGCCCACACCCCATACCCAAGACTTTCCAATCAATTTGACCCAAAAATTTCTTAGGCTATTAAAATCAGCTTTTCGAAAATCTGGCACTTTAACAGAATTTTCTCCTACAGGTCTATTCCATTCTATGCTAAATCTGATTTCTTTGTGATCACTGTTCCCTAGCTCACTCCCTATTTCGATGTCATTAATTTGTGTTTCCCTGTTAGTTAACACTAAATCTAAAATATTATTTTCCCGTGTTGGTTCCTTAATGTGTTGCGTAAGAAAGCAATCGTCAATTAATTCTAGAAAATCTTCTGCTTCACTATTCCCTGTTTTGTTCAACCAGTTTATTCCACTCAAATTAAAGTCACCCATGACATAAATACTGTTAGATCTAGATGCCCTAGATATTTCATCCCATAGATGCTTTGCTTCCATTCTGTCTAAATTTGGTGGCCTATATATAACTCCTATTATAATATTATTATATCTGTGTGTGGCTCAGTTTTGATTCCCTCTTTGAGACTACATTTCAAATTGTCCCTAACGTATATGGCTACTCCACCTCCTCGTCTAATATCTATCTGTGTGAAATAGTTTAAATCCATTTATTTGATATTCGGCTAATAGTTCTCTATTATCAACATTCATCCACGTTTCGGTAAGTGCAATAATATCTATTTTTTCTGTGCAGACAAGAGCATTTAATTCGTTAATTTTATTTCTTAGACTTCTACTGTTTGTGTAATATACCCTAAGTGAATTGTTATTTTGAGGCCCTTCTCTTTCCCTGATCATTTTGCCAATTCCTTTCTCCCGCAAACACATACTTTTATTACATCCTTCCTCCAAATCAATTCCCATACCTCTATCTACTAACAGTTTAAACCCAAACAAACACCTGTAACCACTTCTTCCAACGAGTTTGCAACAGCAACAACCCCAGCTCTCGATAGATGCACCCCATCCCGAGCATACATTTCATTTCTTCCACAGAAGTGTTCCCAGTTGTCTATATAAGATATTGCATTAGATTTGCAATATCTTTCCAGCCTGCAATTGACACCAAGTGCCCTCGACATCCATTCATTTCCCACTCCCTTTCTTGGAAGAATGCCACATATGATCGGGATTCCTCCCTTGCTCCTAACTAATTCTATTGCTGTCTTGAATTTCAGTATTAGTTCCTCACTTCTAACTCTCCCAACATCATTACCCCCTACACTAATACAAATAATGGGTTTGTTCCCATTTCCCGTCATAATATCTTTCATGTTTCCAACAATATCACCAATTCCAGCTCCCGGATAGCAAATTCTTAATCTGTTCCCCCTATCTCTGGCACAAAACGTTCTGTCTAAATACCTCACCTGGGAATCTCCCACAACCAAAATTCGCTTCGGTACCTCCTTAACTTTCTGAGCACCCTTAAGCACCATCTAGCTCGTATCTTGTAACTCTATCATCATTACCTAGCCTCAAAACTTTATATTTATCAGCATTAAACTGCATTTGCCAATCCTTTGACCATTTCAAAACCCTATTTAGATCAACTTGAAGTGATAGTGAGTCTTCTTCTGTGTTAATTTCTCTGCCGATTTTTGTATCATCGGCAAATTTGCAAATGTTGCTACTCAAACCTGAATCTAAATCATTGATATATATTATAAACAACAGAGGTCCCAGGACAGAGCCCTGAGGCACTCCACTTACAACATTTTCCCACTCTGACTTAACCCCATTTATACTAACTCTCTGTTTCCTTTGGAATAGCCATGCCCTAATCCAACTTAATATAGCACCTCCAGTACCATGAGCCTCTATTTTTTTTAATCAGTCTTTCATGTGGCACTGTATCAAAAGCGTTGCTAAAGTCAAGGTACACAACATCACAATCCTTACCACTATCAACTGTCTCAACAATGCTGGAATAAAAAGATAGCAAATTTGTTAAACATGAACGGCCATTTGTAAAACCATGTTGCGACTCATTTATTAATTTGTGTTTTTCAAGATGAAGACGAATTTTATTTGCAATTATCGATTCAAGTAACTTTCCCACAATAGACGTTAGGCTAATTGGTCGATAGTTTGACGCAAGTGATCTATCTCCTTTCTTAAAAATTGGTATCACATTAGCAACTTTCCATAACTCTGGCACTCTGCCTAACTCTATTGATTTATTAAATATGGTAGACAGTGGCTCGGAAAGCTCCTCTTTGCATTCTTTAAGAACCTTGGCAAACACTTCATCCGGCCCTGGAGATTTGTTTGGTTTAAGTTTAATGCGTTTATGAATGGGGTTAAGTCAGTGTGGGATAACGTTGTTAGTGGAGTGCCTCAAGGCTCTGTCCTGGGAACTCTGTTGTTTATAATATATATAAATGATTTAGATTCAGGTTTGAGTAGCAACATCTTCAAATTTGCAGATGATACAAAAATCGGTAGGGAAATTAACACAGAAGAAGACTAACTATCACTTCAAGTTGATCTAAATAGAGTTTTGAAATGGTCAAAAGATTGGCAGATGCAGTTTAATGCTAATAAATGTAAAGATCTGAGGCTAGGTAATGATGAGAGAGTTAAAAGATACGTGCTAGATGGTGTTGAGATTGCGAAGTCGGAATGCGAAAGGAATCTGGGAGTTATAATTAGTAAGAATTTAAACAAAAGGATCAATGCATGAATGTTCGTAATAAGGCAAATAGGTGACTGGGATTTATTAATCGAAGCGTTAGTAATAAGACACCTGGTGTGGTTCTTCAGCTATATCTTGCTCTGGTTAGGCCCCATTTAGATTATGCAGTTCAGGTTTGGTCGCCGTACTATAGAATGGATATAAATTCACTTGAACGTGTCCAGCGTAGGATGACTAAGTTAATTCCCCAAATTAGAAATCTTTCATATGAAGAAAGATTAACAAAGCCTAAATTACATTCACTGGAAAGGCGAAGAGTTAGGGGTGACATTATAGAGGTTTACAAGTGGATGAATGGACACAGCAAAGGGGATATTAATAGGGTATTAAAAGTATCAACACAAGACAGAACACGAAACAATGGGTATAAGTTGGATAAATTTTGATTTAGGAATGACTTGGGTAAATACTGGTTCGGTAACAGGGTTGTTTATTTGTGGAACCAATTACCGCGTAACGTGGTAGAGGTGAGGTCCCTCGATTGTTTCAAGTGCGGGATGGAAATGTATATGAGTGGGATTGAGTGGTTATAGATAGGAGCTGCCTCGTATGGGCCAATAGGCTTTCTGCAGTTGCCTTACACTCGATCTGCCATCACACGTACGTCAATTGAAATTGGCGTGCCAATTATCATGTTGCGAAATATCAACCAGCCAAAACTTTGCAACACCATACGCCTTGCAGAAACAAATTAATCAGCAACGTCGTAGAAGAAACAATTTTGACTGGACCTTTGAAAAGTGAGGATGG